>CAWUFW010006211.1:0-96489 GCA_963921515.1 Calotriton arnoldi
AATTTCCAACTAAGGGGGTCATTAGCATGGCGGGCGGACTTTGTCCGCCCGCCATACCCCGGGAAATGGGACCGCCCGCAATGCATGCGGTGGTCCCGCACATCCCATTAGGATGCGCCCGCCACACTGGCGGGCGCATCCCACATTTCTAACATTGCGGCGGGCAGTGCTTAAAGCACCGCCCGCCGCAATGCCAGAAATGCAAGTTGTGCATTTGACAGTACAACGTGACAGGCACCGCGCGGTGCCTGCCACGTTGTACTGTCAAATGCAGGGGGTACCATAGGTATCCCCCATGTGCACCCCCAACCCCCAGAATCCCTGGGGGGCCGCTATGGGCCACCAATGTTGAGAACCGCATGGCTTTCCGTGGCGGCAACGCATGTCCCCGCATGTATTCTAATATGGATGACGGTGTCTACCAGACACTGCCACCATATTAACAGCTTTTCCGTCCGGTCGACTCATCGACCGGGCGGAAAACCGGCAGACGGACTTTCCGTTCGCCGGGGCCCCCCCCGCCATGGTAATGTGGCGGGGGGAAATTTGCATGCGGGCTGGGGAATATGTTGGGTGGACCGCCATGCGGGCGGTGGCGATCCGCCCGACATACTAATGGGCCCCTAAATATTTAGAATAACAAAAAAATATAATAAGCATTTATTTCAAATAATAATACAAAAAAATAAGTATAAATATTTTGAAAAGTATAATTTACATATTTTTAATAACTCTAAATTCAATGGGGCCAATTATAATAAAGGTAGGACTGTCGGTGTCTTTAGTACTGAGATCTGTACAAGCGGTCAGACAGATCCACATTAGGCTGCAGCCGGTCCGTGGAATTGCAAAAAGGATGAACCGAGCAACATCTTCCAATATCCTCAAGGAGCCCGATGTTCGGTCGGATTGCATTCCACCACAATGGATTACGATGCAACATTCCTCCAACCATTTCACGTAGCGTATTCTGAATTTTTTTGTTTGGGTCACGATCAGGGGCTCTGCCACCCATAGACCTACGCAATGGTGAAATCCTTCCATGGTGCACCACCTAAACAAACTTGCATGCCGTGCCTGCCATGGGCTGCAGGGATGTTTAAAAACATGCCTCTTAGGATTTAAGCTTGTGATGCAGGCCTTTTCCAGGATGCAGCACAAGCCTTTATAAAATAGACATGTTTACAAATGACTCAAAGGCAGTCGGATCTCAAATTTGGTGGGTGGGACTACTGACTACCTGTCAGTCGGTCACATTCTTTCCACAATGGCGGTAGTACAGTCTTCCAAATGCAATCCTAATCCGAACAAATGTTAGTTACATTCCAAAAGCAGAACACAATCAAAAAATACACTAAAAAAAATAAATTAATTTGTAAAAAATCAAAAGAATATTAATAAATGTATTATTACTTCAAAAAATGTATCCCCTTTAGTTATAGAAAGTATAGGACAAACATCTCAAGTAAAGTATTCAAATAATATAATGTACACATGTTTTTTAAATTTAAATATATGAACATATTAATAACAATTAATAATTTAACACACTATTTCGAATTATTCACATACATACCAATAAAGAATAGAATAATGAATCAGACCAAAACTAATATATATAATTAAGATAATATTCTGTGCTATTTTGATAAATGTCAGTTAAACACTATTTATTAATGATTAAGTATATAAATTAAATTATAAAAAATTAACTTAATTTCCTTTATTCATATAAATGCCAAAAGTCACACCAATGATATCAAATAAACATTATCTCAAGTACATATTAAGCATAAATGTTTAACATTTCATTATTTATTATAGATTAACCTTCTATTTAATGATTAAAAATACATCCATTCACAGGGTTTAAACATACAAATCTGACAAACCAGAAATAACATATTGTATTACTGAATAAACTGAATTAATTGTCAAATTAATATTAATAAACAACAAATAATAATTATTTAATTACAAATATTTTACTACACATCATATACCACTGCACAACAGAAACCACTCAGCTATAACATAGGGGTCTAGTAGGATGGCGGAAGGATGTCCGCCGCCGGCTGGCGGTGGGACCCGCCGGCACGGCAGCGGCCATCCGTCTGCGAATGAACCCAGGAAAACTGCCAGTCGCATTAGCATTGCGGTGATGACCGCGGCGGTGATAAATACCACCCACAACTTTTCCGCCGGTAGAAGTACTCACACTTGCCTGCTGGGCAGAGCTGGACAGTGAAAAAAGAGACGGTGCAGGGCCAGCCTACGGCTACCAAATTATGATGCCGGCGGAAGCCAGCCTTTTCCCTGCGTTGGAAACGCCATTGAAAGGCTGGCAGAGACAGGTTCCGGGGCCCATTGCGGGCCCCCAATATGTTGGGGGTGTGAGTGCACTGGGTGGGTACCCATGGTACCCCCCTACCCCTACATGTCCCTCTACCAGGTGGCAGCGACTGTGTAGTGCATGCCACACAGTGCAAGGAAATGGAGGACATGGTCCTTTTGACATCGCGACGGTGCTGCTGGCAGCAACAACCGCCGCAATGTTAATGGCCGTGAACATAGCGCCGCGGTCTGATTTGGACTGCGGAAAATACTAATTGGACCGGCGGTTATGCCGTGGCCCTTGCGGGTGGTCTTTTCCCGCTACCATGCCGATCAGGGTGATTATCCGACCGCCATCCTAATGACCCCCATAGTGCTAAAATTGTATTTACAATTGACTTACATCTTTCTCAAATAAAGAAGTAATAATAACCAAAACCTAATAATTATTTATAATTCATTAATTTCCTTCACTGTCTATACACCAACAAAACATATGCTGCTCCATAATCTTACATCAGAAAAGACATCGAATTATAGAATCAACAATTAATTATTAGTTATATTTCTAAAATATTATATATTAATTGTTTGCAGATGAATTATATTTTATTTAATTACCACCATAAATGCTTATGAAAGGCATAACAAATAGGGTATTCTAAAGTAACAAAAATAAAAAAATTATTTTCAAAAATTAATAACATTTTAAAAACAATAATAAAAGAGATCCAAATTAAACAAACATTTTTTAACAAATAAAATAAGCTAACAGATTAAAAAAGAAAGAACCAATTTAAATAGAATATTCTTAACTTTGATATTTCTGTAAAATATAGTAATAAATTCAATAATACTAACAACTGTATTACTTACCTCAAAATCAATATTCTTGATTCGGATAATGTTGGACACCTTATATCTGTGTGAGAATATTGCATACACAATATTTATGCATGGCAGTATTTAATGTAAAAACTTTTTGTGAAAAACAAGATCTACTGACTGCCTCGTTTGTACTGAAGCATACATCTGACAAAGTCCGTGTGTTGCTGTACCTTGACCTCTGTCTCCTGCAACACCACCAGGAGCCCTGGCTTATGACCACAACACAGTACAAGGCCCCTGAGGAGAAGCATCAGTTGTGCCACTAACTGAGATGCAATTTGGTATGAGAATGCTGTATCAGTTTCCTCTGAACAGGTACTCTGGACAGACAGAAAGTAATCCGTGAGAGGAAATTTGATGAGAAACTCAGCATCCTTCAAGCGCTGTTGGGTGAAACAATGCAAGTGGTTAACGGGCATGATCATTTGCCTGACTACGGCACATAACACTTCACCAACACCCCCCACACATATATAACTTCTCCTCACCATGATCAATATAATCCCTTATTACAAGGAGAAATAAGAGAAAATTGTTTTTTTCTTAAAGCAAAGACATTTATAGAAAGGATTAAGGCTGGATGCTGATTTGATGCGCAGTTGTGTCAGGCACAGTCACATGCAATGATAACGACAATCAAATCCACATGTGATGTGCCACTCACTGGCCAGCACGAAATATTAAAGGATAATGGAAATTTTAACAAGGCACTTGCCTCCTTAAATATGCCGGAACATTCTTTCACAAAACAGGCGCTTCAAAAGATTGCACAGGTCATTTACAAGATGACAACTGTGAAGGCCCCGGAAGACAACAGTTTTCCAATTGAATTCTACAAAATAACTTAACATCATAATGTCTTTTTTTAATTAAACTGATACTGTGTATATCCGGCATCACAGCTCCTCTCGTGTTATTCGGTAGGGGGCTTATTTCATTATTTTGATGACTGTCAAAATATTGATTTCAAAAATATAGATTGAAATAATATAGTTTAAAAAATATAGAATGCAAAAATATTAATTACCTATACTTTAACAGGTCAGTACCAACAAATTGTGAATAAAATGAATCGAAGTTAAAAAGAGAGTTATACAAAATATATAGATATATATATAATAAAATATATAGATATATATATATATATATATATATATTTGTGTGTAAAATCAATTGTATATATTTAATTCTAAAATTACTTCTTGCTTAAAAAGTAAATGTAATATACATTTTAAAAAATATACCAAATAAACTTAATAAAAAAGTTATTCAAACATACATAATAAACAAATATATAGATATTTACTTTAAATTTTTTTTTAATAGATTGGTTTGATACTTTTAAAATTATATAAAAATGTAAACACACACATATATATATATGTATATATATGTGTATATATTTATATATAGCAATAACATAAAATCGAAAAAAATGAAACATTTTATTAAAAATAAAAAAATAAACTATTTAAAAATCTTTTAACTTAAATCTAATACTGCAGTCAGTGCAACAGTAGGGAAAATGTTGAATAGTGATGGAGTTAAAATTAGTATTCCCACTCCAGTGAGTGCAACAATAGTGAAAGTGTTCTATAGCCTAGGAATAAAAATAACTGTTCCCACTCCAGTAAGTGTAACAGTAGGGAAAGCGTTGGATAGCGTACAGGTAAAAAATAACTATTCACAATCCAATGAGTGCAAAATTTGGCAAAGTGATGGATATCGGAAGAGAACAAATTACTATTCCCACTACAGTTAGTGCAACAGTGGTGGAAGTGTTGGATAGTGGCGGGGTAAAATTTACAATTTAACACTAGAATGAGTGCAACAGAAGTGTAAATGTTGTATAGGCTACAGATAAAATGCACTATTCCCACTCCAATAATTGTAACAGTAGGGAAAGTGTTGTCTATAGGAGGGGTAAAAATTAATCTTCACACTCCAATGAGTGTAACAGTAGGGAAAGTGTTGTATAGCGGAGGGCTAAAAATTACTATTACAAATCCAATGAGTTAAACAGATGGGAAAGTGTTGATAGTGGACAGGTAAAAATGAATATTCCCACTCAAATGAAGGCAAAAGTTGTAAAAGTGTTGGTTAGCAGAGGAGCAAAAATTATTATTCCAACTCCAGTGAGTGCAACAGTAGGGAAAGGGTGTTGATAGTAGCGTGGTAAAATTTACTATTCCAACTTCAATCAATTAATTGAATTAAGATTCCCACTACAGTCAGTACAAAAATAAAAATTAAAAAAATATTAACAACATGAAACTGATTTAAAAAAGAAAGTATATGAAAAAGAAATATGATACAAATTAAATTAAAAATATATTTAATATAACATATTGAACAAAAAATATCCTAATGATAAATGCATATGACCCATACCTTCAAAAATGATATTAAATATTTTTTTTGTTAATTTTGATTTCAAATTTATTTTTAGAAAGAAATACATTAATTATTACGTAAATTTACTTATTTTTATTTCCTACCCTATAACACCACGAAATTCAAAACCTACATCTAAATTAAAGAAAAGATGTACTTACCTAATGCCATAGGTAATTAACAATTAAAGAAATATTATGAATTAAAAAATTATTAAAAAATAATTAAAATTATGAAAATTCCCACACTTTACACACTTATAAACGTGAAAAATATGAGCTAAAATTAAAATGTAAAAAAAAACTTACACTATTAAAAAAAATTCTAATTCATAAACTGAATAGTATTCAAATAGGGATTGTAAAGTAAGTAAAATTAATATAATTCAAAACCTTTACCCCTATAAAAGTAATATGCAAACAACAAAATTATAAACGATAACCCTAAATAAATATCAATTAATTAATTAATAATAATAATAAACTAAATATTATTTTAAAATACTTACATTACTTACCACGCTTTAGCCCATATAAACCCCTCAACCAACGCCTAAAAAAAGTAACAGAATTTACAAATTTAATTTGCAAAAAATTAGTTAATATTAATTAGGAACTTATTATTAATGAATTAAAAATAAAGTGCTTCACACACTTTACTCCTAGAAAACACACAATCATGCATCGAAAAAATTTAGACAATTACAAAAACTACTTTGGAAATAATTAATAATAAAAAAAACAATTCATAATAATTTTTGTAATACTTTACACAATTAACACTATAAAATCTAAATTAAATAATTAATAAAAAAATAAAATATAATCATGAATTTTCAAAAATTAAATTAATTCCAAAACTACTCAACTATAAACCCACTACGCGCTACGGAAATAAAAAACACAAAATGTAATTAAAAAACAATTGATAACTACTAAAAATGTAACACATATGTTAGAAAACATAAACAATTATTATAGAAATCGCCAAAAACACATAGATTTTAAATATATACTAAAATACATAACACTAATTTTAAAAAGAAATTTTTAAAACAAGTACATTTTTGAAAATTTATTTTAAAAAAAATCTATTATTTAAAATGATATTTCTTGTTTTATAAGCGATATTCTTAAACACAATATTCTAAACGTCATGATTTCTGAGTCATGATATTTAGAAATCAATATTTAGGTAGGGCGACATTTAAAAACACATATGTCTGTCTAAAAACCCCTTAATTTAACGAACCTGGCTGTGACCCACTTCAATTAGCAAAATACGAACCAATATCAATCATAAATGCAGATATAAAGATCATGGGGAAGGTTTTGCACAATAAACTGAAGGTCTATATTACATAATTATTTAACCACCAAAGGTAGGGTTAATACATAATCACACTTCAGCGAATCATGTTAGGACAAACTCCCATAGACAGTTGGAGACGCAGAACAATGAGGATGAGAAGGTGGTTGTCTCTCTTGAAAGCAAGAAGAGGTTCAAACTTATAAAGCGGACATACCTTTATGGATGATGGAGCTCATGGACCTAAGGGACGCGTACTTTGCATAAAGAATAGTGAATAAAAAGTGCTACTATGGCCTGAGTGACCTGTGGGTGCTTCTCATCCACCTTTTTTGCTCTCCTTTGGAGCACAAGGCAGGGGTGCCCACTATTTCCGCTGTTATTTTATTTTGTAATTTGCAACAAAAAAAAGGGTAAATACAACTGAGAAAAAATTAAAGCTAAATATCTAATCATCCATAGCATCTAAAGATAAAAAAAAAAAACATTAAAAATAGATCAAAAGAAAGAAATGCTTCAGGAAAGCAAAAAATACAAAAAAATGTAAAATATTTATTATTTTATAAAAAAAATATATACATTTAATAGAAAAAATGGTAACCACATCGTCCCTGGAACTGAAGATCAGGAAAAATTACACCAGTTAAAAATGAAATACTTCCTCCACATAAATATATTAATAACATTAGAGGACTTATTATGGTGTACGCACCATAGCGGAAACATGACCGACCAACCTGCAAACGGCAGTCCCGACCAACTGATTACGATAAGACCACACATGCTGAGGTGCAGTCGCATTCTCAAATTCCACTATAGGAACATGTGCTACAGCCATAAACTGGCCGTAGCACAAGCTCACATAGGGAAATAGGAGGTGGAGTTCATCCATGCACCGTGTACCAGGGAATACAGGGTGCTTGCCTCACGGTGCAGGGATCAACAAGTGGGCATCCTAGGTATCACATTAAACACCAACCGTAGGCCGCAGGGTGAAGTAGGTTTCAAACATACTTTCCATGTGTGAAAGCAGGATATTAAAAAACAGTACCAGAAACAGTGCATCGTAATCCAGACGGCGTAAATCGCCATACATATAAATTACATGCCAGTTCAGATTGGCCAACAGGTTCCTGGAGCCCCGTCGGAAGACAGCGTGAATAACCGGCCGGTTTCACTTCAGACCGGCAGTATTATCATCAGCCGGTCGTAAGTAAAAACGACGGTTTGAGTCAGAAAGCCTCAGACCTAATGTCGTAGACTTTCAAAGAAAGATCATAATGAAGGCCTATATATTAGACTTAAAACAAATAAAAGAACTCTACACATACTAATTTACACATAACTAAGGGTCTGATTATGAGGACGGGTGGACTTTGTCCGCCCGCCACTGTAGCGGTGATTGGTACCGCCCGCCAGACATGCAGCGGTCCCACCACTGCCATCATGATGCACCCGCCAAACTGGTGGGTGCATCCTGGGACTTTAACATTGCAGGCAGTGCTGGGGGCTGCAGCGCCTTCCGCAATGTTAAAGGTGCTTGCACCGCATTTCCCTGCACCACGTGGCAGGCACCACAAAATGCCTGACAGTTGGTGCATGGAAATGCTGCCCCCCCACAAGAGGGGCCCGCAACTAGCCCCCAAACCCAATTCTCAACAGCCTTTCCATGGCGGCACCACCGCCATGGAAAGGCCTCTTACAGGACACAAACTAATATGGCGGACGGTGCCTGCTAGGCACTGCCAACATATTAGTGGCCCTTTGCCGTCCACCAGGCAATAGGTGCGATTGCCACCAGCGGAAAAGCGGAGGACGGACTTTGCATCCGCCACGATACCCTCCGCCATGCTAATATGGCGGTGGGTAAATCTGTATGTGATGGCTATCATAATGAGCACCTAATATACTACATATTGCTAAGCCTTAAAGGTTATCATGGTAGTAAACATATAACTGTACCTATGTATTACACAACATATCAAAATCATCAAAAAGACAATACAAACGATATACAAAACTTAACTACCTCCCCTCTAATATTAAAGTAACTGAAATTAAAAATGTAAAATAAACCTACCTTAACCGATAACCGTAGCTACCAAATGCAAGCTTCTCTCCCCAAACGCGTCCAAACAGTAACAGGGCTAGATGAAAAAATGTACTTGGACACCAAATAAAAATTGAAAAAAATAATGTGTACCTTTTGAAGTCAATATAACACAATATTATTCTAAAATATGTGTCAAAAATATATTCAATTCTAAAAAATGTTATAAAATAGTTTAAAGAAATTATACAATGTATAGTAATTTTTATTATAATATACATACATTTTTAACTATGTATTCAAACTAGTTTGTTTAATTTGTTGCTAATTATTTGTAACAAAAGATATACACTGTTCAAAAATTAAAGAAAAAAAAAGAAAATATAAAAAGATAATGTATAAAAAAAAAATATTGTATAAAACTGTATTTCAGGTTGAAGTTATAAATTAAATAATAATATTTTAAAATATAAGATTATTAAGGGGATGATTAAGATGCAGCTGTAAAAGTCTCCGACCCTTGATCAGAGCATTTACAGCTGCATCGTAATATGCCTGTAAGATTACTTTACGAGTGCCTCATTTTCATGATAGCAGTTGTAAAGGAATTCAAACGGTCATTCCGTCTGGCTTCGAGGCGGCAAAAAAAAGTTTGAGCCAAATATGTATTGGACACTCAACAAAGTGAGGTATCATTTTCTTCGGAAGACTGAGGAGGACAGTGTGTGGTAGGAAATTTAAGCCGGCATGGAGATACCAAACAAAATATGTGGAAAATGTGATTTTTAAAACTAAATATGAGGTTTGCACGGAATTCTGGGTAGGAAGATTTTTGGGGGATAAACGCAAGCCATACCTCCATGTACTGGCCAAGATGTCTAGTTTACAGAAATGTGTAGGTTTGGTAGGCTTCCATAGATGGCCACTGAGCACGGGGCCAAAAACCCAGGTGCCACTCTTTAAAAAGCAGGTCGTTTTGTGATAGGTCATTTTGATGTCTCCTCTATACGTTTTGGGCCTTTGCATGACGCGGGTAATTGGCACACCAACATGAGTGAGGTAGCACTTTTAATAGGAGAGTTTGGAGAATGCAGGGTGGGTGGAAGTTTGTGGAACAACGTAGATTGCAGAACTTTCCATCACAGGAATGTGATGGAAATTGTTTTTTTACAGTTTGAGGTTAAAAGGGGATTCTGGGTAACAGAACATGGTAAAAGACATACAAGTCACCCCATCATAGATTTGCCTGGATGTCTAGTTGTCAAAAATGTATACGTTTGCTAGGTTTCGGTAGGTGCCAGCAGAGCTAGGATTCAAAATACAAAGCTAGGCACTTTGAAAAACAAAGGTCAGTTTTCACTGCAAAAATGTGGTGGGTCCACGTTGCATTTTGGGCCGTTTCCTGCTGCAGGCACTAGGCCTACCCACACAAGTGAGCTACCGTTTTTATCAGGAGACTTGTGGAATACGGGGTGGGTAGAATTTTGTAGATAAAGGCAGATTTCCATCACAGAAATGAAAGGAAAATTTGTTTAATTTTTGAGAAGTTTGAGGTTTGCAAGGGATTCTGGGACACAGAACCTAAAGAGAGCCAAACAAGTGACCCCATACTGGATTTCACTTGGGGGCTCATTAGGATGTCGTGACGTTCACCACCGCCGAGCCGACGGTGGCGACCGCCACCACATCGTAACGATTGAAACCCCCCTTCATATTACAATGGAGGGGGGTTTCACAGCGGACGCTTTTCAGCCGGCAGTCAATCATTCCGATTGCCAGCCGGGCAGAACTAGTATGTTGGCGGTGCCTAACAGGCACCGCCATCCATATTAGGATGGTGTGATGTGAAGGCCTTTCCATGGCGGCTTGGCCCCCATGGAAATGATGGCAGGAATTGCTTTGGGGGCCCGTTGCGGGCCCCAAGTGGGTTGGAGGGGTGGGGGGGCTGCACTTGGGGGTATCTATGGTACCACCCCTCATTGCCATCCAGAAGGTGCCAGGCACCGCGCCGTGCCTGCCACTTTGTCCATGGCAATGCACGACATGCCTCTTTGGCTTTGCGGTGGGTGCTGCTTACAGCAGCGCCTGAGGCAAAGTCAAAGATGCGGGATGCGACCGCCACAGTAGCGGTCGCATACTAATTGGCAGTGTGGGACCTCCCATAGCTGGCAGATGGTAAGAACACCGCTAGGGTTGTCTACCCACCATCCTCATGGGGCCCTTAGTGTATAATTTAAAAAAATGTATAGGTTGGCAAGGTTTCGCGAGGTGCCTGAAGAGCGAGGATTCAAAATCCATAGCTAGGCAAAAAAAAGGCCAGTTTTCATTTTAAAAATGTGGTGGGTCCACGTTGCGTTTTTGGCCAATTCCTGTCGTGGGCACTAGGCCTACACACATAAGTAAGGTAGCATTTTTATAGGGAGACTTGGGGGAAAACAGAATAGTAGAAGAACTGTTATTACGAATTAACTTTCTTTGCAGTTAAGCCTTCCTAATGTAAAAAATTGGGAAAGAAGAAGTCATTTAAAAAATGTCATCTAAATCACATGCTTGCATGGGTAGCCACAATTTTGGAGATATGCAAAACACACTGCTTATAAACTCTATATTTTGTTTAAGAAATATATTGCTTTCCTTTGTACCTACTTTACTCTGTTTATATTTACCAAATGAATTGCGATAAACACAGTACTCAATGAAAAACCAGTGCAAGACGCAGCTCAGTTTTTGGATCTGGGTTGCTCGGGTTCTTGGTGAACCTATAAGTCCTATATATCCAAAAAAAGAAGGATCCTGCCTATTCAATGTTATATTATTTGGGAAAATGACAGGTGAAAACGTTGACACAAATGGCTATTTTTTTAATGCTTTAGTGCATTGGCGCCCGCAAAGAAGTACCTCAACCACCTCCGATGCATCCTACTGAACACCCGCTCTGCACGCAAACACGCCGTCGAGCTCTGGGACCTGCTCGACACATCATCACTAGACGTCGCCTTCCTGACAGAGCCTTGGATGAACTACTCCTCCGCCCCCGACATCGCCATAGCCATCCCAGACGGCTATAAGATCACCCGTAGAGACTGCATCAACGCAGTTGGAGGAGGAATCGCCATCGTCCACAAGAACACCATCAGGGTCTCGACCAGCACCGACGACACTCTCAGCACCGCCGAACACATGCACTTCCAGATCCACACGGACCCCAACACCACCCTTAGAGGCACCCTTGTCTACAGACCCCCTGGGCCCCGACCCCAGTTCAGCGACTCCATCGCCGACTTCATCAGCACGCACGCCCTGACCTCTACCGACTACATCCTCCTCGGAGACCTGAACTTTCACCTGGAGAACAACAACGACAGCAACTCCACCACCCTGATCGACAACCTCGCCAACCTCGGTCTGAGGCAGCTCGTCACAACACCGACCCATTCCGCCGGCCACACGCTTGACCCCATCTTCTCCTCAAGCTCCCACGTCTCCTTCAGCCACACCACGGAACTCCTCTGGACCGACCACCGCTGCATCCATTTCACCTTCCAGAAACCCACCACACACCACCGCACCCAACAGATCCCACGCCGCTGCTGGAGCAAAGTAACCGAAGACCAACTACGGGCAAACCTCGCTCTCAGCCCTCCCTCCGAACCATCCAACACCGACGACGCTGCCTGCAACCTCAGACGATGGATGGACGACTGTGCCAACACCCTCGCCCCGCTGAAAAAACTCACCTACAGTGACACCACCAAAAGAGCCAGCTGGTTCACCTCGGAACTCCTAGCTTCCAAACGTACCTGCCGGAAACTAGAGAAGAAATGGCACAGTGATAAGACACCGGACAGCCACGCAGCCCACAAAGACGCCATCCGTAACCACCACCACCTCATCAAGTCCGCCAAGAGAATCTCCTTCAAAGACCACCTGGACAACAATGCACACAACAGCAAGGAGCTCTTCAACATCGTGAAGGAACTCTCCAACCCCAGCTCCAACACCAACGACATCCCGCCGTCGCCACCTTCTTCCACCGCAAGATCGCCGACATCCACGACAGCTTCAACACCCAGACAGCCCCAACTAAGATCGATGCACCAGACCCGCCGCACACCATCGACCACGACCCCCTACCAGCCTGGGCCAGCGTGAACATTGATGACACCATCAAGACCATGAGCACAATACACTCCGGCTCCCCGTCAGACCCTTTCCCGCACCACATCTTCAACAAAGCCAGCAGCTCCATCGCACCCCACCTGTGCAACGTCATCAATCTCTCCTTCGAGACCGCGACCTTCCCAGAGAGCTGGAAACACGCAGAGATCAACGCCCTACTCAAAAAACCCAAGGCGGACCCGAGAGACCTCAAGAATTTCCGGCCCATCTCCCTGCTTCCGTTCCCAGCCAAGGTCATCGAGAAGATCGTCAACAAACAGCTAACCCGATACCTCGAAGAAAACAGCATCCTGGACCCAGCCCAATCGGGGTTCCGCAGCAACACAGCACTGAGACTGCCCTCATCGCCGCCACCGACGACATCAGGATACTGCTGGACAACGGTGAGACCGCAGCTCTCATCCTGCTGGACCTCTCTGCCGCCTTCGACACTGTCTGCCACCGCACTCTACGCGCACGCCTCCACGACGCAGGGATCCGAGACAAGGCCCTGGAATGGGCCACCTCCTTCCTCGCCGGCAGAACCCAGAGAGTCCGCCTCCCACCATTCCGATCCGAAGCCTCCGAGATCATCTGCGGCGTACCCCAGGGATCATCCCTCAGCCCAACACTGTTCAACATCTACATGGCCCGCTCGCACGCATCGCCAGACAGCACGACCTCAACATAATCTCCTACGCCGACGACACTCAACTGATCCTCTCCCTCACCAAGGACCCCCTCGCCGCCAAATCCAACCTCCATTAAGGAATGAAGGCCGTCGCCGAGTGGATGAAGATCAGCTGACTAAAACTGAACACGGACAAGACAGAGGTCCTCATCCTGGACTCCAACCCCTCAGCCTGGGACGACTCCTGGTGGCTGACCACGCACGCAACCTGGGAGTCATCCTCAAATCAACGCTCTCCATGGCCAAGCAAGTCAACGCAGTCTCCTCCTCCTGCTTCAACACCCTCCGCATGCTTCGCAAGATCTACAGGTGGATCCCGACAGATACAAGAAGAACAGTCACCCAGGCCCTCGTCAGTAGCAGACTTGACTATGGGAACGCCCTCTACGCGGGAGCCCCGGCCAAGCTCATCAAGCAACTGCAACGCATACAAAACGCATCCGCACGCCTGATCCTCGATGTACCACGCCACAGCCACATCACCCCCCACCTGAGGAACCTGCACTGGCTCCCCGTCGACAGGAGAATCTCCTTCAAACTCCTCATCCACGCACACAAGGCACTCCACAAGACTGGCCCAGCCTACCTCAACAGACGACTCCTCTTCTACGTCCCCAACCGCCAGCTCCGCTCTGCCGACCTCTCCCTCGCCACCGTCCCTCGCATTCGAAGAACTACCACCAGCGGCAGATCCTTCTCCCACCTCGCCGCCAAGACCTGGAACACCCTTCCACTAAGCCTACGACAGACCCAAGACCTGCTGACCTTCAGGAGGCTACTCAAGACCTGGTTGTTCGACCAGTAGCAGCACCCCCCTTTTTTCTCCCCAGCGCCTTGAGACCCTCGCGGGTAAGTAGTGCGCTCTACAAATTCTGTGATTGATTGATTGATTGATTGATTTACTATTGTCAAATGTAAATTTATATAGGAAATCGTTAAAGGATTTAGACAAATGCCCCCATTACTGAATTCAAATTTTTGTCTAGTTTTCAAAAATGTATAGTTTTCTGGGATCCATTATTGTTTTGAAAACAATTCCTAACACTAACTGGAAGGAGGTTGAAAGAAAAAAATAAATGCAACAATTGACTATGTCACAGTAAAAAATAAAAACTTCATAGAAAATGTTGGTTTACTGTCAAGAGTCTACTTGCCCCAGAAATCTGAGATGATGGGGATTTCATCACCACAAACACTTTGTTGATGCCATTTACAAGACACAAACCAGACGCTTTGTACTGCAGCAATTTAGAACAATTGTTTTTAGAAAAAGGCAATTTTTTAAAGTATTTTTGAAAATTTCTGGGTCTTTTCCAGGGGAATACACAAACCCTGGGTACCTTTAAAATCATCAGGGTGTTGGGAATAAGGGCACAATATTTTACATTAAAACTTTCTGTGGACAAAAAGTTACAGGGGCCTAAGTGCAAACTACCACAAATAAACAAAATAAGGCTGAGCACAGGGGGAGGTGGGGCGGGAAAGGCCCTAGCAGCAAAGGGGTTAAAATACAACTGCTACAATCTGTACATAGTGCTTCACGATAGACTTATAAAGTGCTTTAAAAAAAAAAAAATTCTATTGATCAAATTAATGGCACTCTAGTTGATTAAATTAGCACAGTTAATTATAACCAATGCAATAAAATGTCATCATAGCGCTGTTACAACATTAAAAAGCATAAACAAAGCAAACCATCAATATTTAAATTCATACACATATTAGTGACGAGGCAGTATTGTAGTTACTATTGTAATCTTGTGACTGGGTTCCAAAACCAAGGATAAAATAATTTGGTACAGAGACGCTATGGCAAAGTGCAAATAAAGTCGGTGATGAGTTTTTGGGGGGAGGAACTGATAGGGTGCGAACAGAAGAGGGTGAAAGCAGATTGTCCAGGAGTCTCACATATTTTCCAGACCTTACAAGCACTTGAATATCTGGGGAAGTAAAGCAGAGAGCAGATGCCTCACAAGATGTACTGATGCCCCTTTTTAAATATAAGGGTTTTAAAAGAAGTCTTCTGGGAGCGTCAAGGGCGGGACAACAAAACAGAAGATGCAACCATGATTCAGACACGTAGTTGCACAGTTTGAAAGCGCCCTCCTTAGTTGGAGCGCATAGGTTGAAGGCAGTGGAGCGCAAACCTAGGAGTACTCAATTTATCAACAAATAGCATATTAATTGTACTTTGCTGGATTCATCTTTCTCATTGTTATAAGTATTGTAATATATATAATATGTATATGTAGGTATAAATATATTTATATATTTATAAAAAATCGTGGTATTATTCTAACAAAAAATACTTCTTTTGTCAAAATCTAGAAATTCTTTAGAATCCAAAGAATTGGTGAAAACAAACATTTTCCTTTACCGTATGCATATGCTACATACGAAAATAGATTCACAATTATTGCTTAAAAAGTAAATATTTGCAAATTTTACACATGCCATAAGAGTTTTCGGTCAGGCGCACGCACAAATAGCAGAAGCACTTTAGGGGAGGTATAGACATACGGCCAGGCACCAACAAAGCAGGTTAAAGCTGTATTTGTAAGCCACGTAGGGGGAGACCAAACCGACGGGGGAGAGCATCTAGTTAGCTTATAGCTGTATTTCTAAGCTCCGCGAAAAGACACATGTAAGCAGTGTGTCTCGAAGGAAAAAAGTTGTGTTTTACTTTTCAATGTAATCTATGCCAGGGTCTCTGATTTCTACACAGTGAAACAGTTAACATAAAATGAGGGCAAAAAATGAAGTTGGACTGTTTATTGTGCTAAGGGCATCTGCAACGGTTCTGCGCCGATCAGTACTTGGTGTTCTCAGGGAAGGGTTGTAAGTCCCTGCCAATGGTCTTCTCACACAAACCCCTATCTTCAGGCATAAATGATAGAATGCAATACTTTCAGTTTTCTCTGGTGTCTGGGTCTTCTTCTGTGACGAGTGCGAGGTGAAAAAAACAGGCTGATTACAGTCCCTGCCTGTAAAGGTATATTGAGCAAAATAACTTCAGAATAGAAGGCACCCTGAGTAATTACCAGCGATTAAGATTAATTCAAGCATTTTCACCCATTGTTTTTTGTTTCTGTCAATGAGTCGCCCTCAGTGGCACAGGTATGCCTGGATTTGCGTCCCATTGCTCACTGCGCTTTAAGAACTCAAGGCGCACTCAGGGTTGTACTGGGACAAAAACATAGTCCTGGGCACTGAAATAAAAGTGCCCCCATTAGCGAACCAGATAGCTAAAAAAGTGGCTCACATTTACAAATCAGGACAGTATTGAACATGTTTTTGATTTGAATTGGACAGTTTTCAACATGCTGCACAGCAGCCACGCTGCTCTAGAACATAGCTTAAAAACATTGGCAAAGCCAATAGCTCTGGCTAAACACTTAAAAGGTCCCAAAGGTGAGACCTATTGGCTAAGTCAATAGGTCTCGCCTTTGGGACCTTATAAGTGTTTAGCCATGCAACAGTTGATGTTGTTGCACCAAGGATATTGTGCTGCATAACTAAATACTTATAAGGTCCCAATGGCGAGACCTATTGCCTATGCCAATGCTTGTTTTAAACTTGTTTCACCACCTTTTCATGAACTGGATTCTCACCTAGCAGCATGGGCGTCTTTGTTCATTTCTTCCACCTGACTGAATGTCCTGCCCTAGACCAAGGTAGGAGGAGACCCACCACTTGCAGTAAGAGCACAGACTGGCCCATTGTCATTCTGTATGTGCATATCAGCGCAGACAGCATGACAATAGGTGGGGTGGGGCTGCTCTTGTGCTCAGAGGAGTGCGAGGTGGCCCCATCAAGGAGCTGAGGCTTCTGGCAGAGGAACAGTGATGTTCCCCAATGCCCAAAATCACGGAAAAAAGGTGTCGGTAAAAGGGATCGTCACGGACAACGAACGTGAGATCCAAATTATGGACGGTCCATGAAATTTACGGACGGTTGGTCACCCTAGCAGTAAACAGTGTGACGTGCCCAGTGAAGTGCCCAAGGTCACCGTATGTTAAGGTAACGCCGAGACTCAAATGTGGGTTTTGTACTTTGAAATCTTCCCGCTTGGTGTGTAATTGCCCAGTCTGTCATACTGATTACTAATGTGGCCACTGGAGTGCATTTAATGTATGTGAAAGGAGAAGGTCCAAAATATTTAAACGTGTAATGAGAGAAACATTAGTTGCACCTACAAATAAAGATGTACAATGTCAACAGTCACAGTGCCTATGTAAATTGACTGTTTTTTTTATTTCTGTCGAAAGTCTCCTGCTGAATGCATTGCGACACAGTAACAGTGGCGGCTGAGAAATGGGTGGTGGGTGTGTAACTGCATTAATTTAACTTATACTTATTAAATAAAGATTAAATATATACTTAAGCATATACTTATTCAATAAAGAAAAGAAATAGGCACTTACCTTCCTGTTTCCGCGCTCTGGTTTTCTTCTCTGTTCTGCCTCCAGCTGGGTACCCTCAACAACTCCCCTAACCAATCCTGGCGCTGCTCTCATGCTGGAAACCAGCATGAGAGCGGCATCACAATTGGAGGGAGTGGCCTCTCCCAGCGCTCTCAAGAGCACTGGAGGCCTGTGCTTTCTCTAACTTAACTGTTTAAGACAGATAGGTTAGAGAAGTTTAAAATGTGCAGGTCTGGCTGGCCGTCACAAGACAGCCGGCCATACAGACATACACACTTTAAACTATGCACAGGCAGGCCACAACTCTTCCCTGCTGGTACTGCCACTCAGCAGACCCTGCCCCGGTCTGACACTCAATTCGGGACGAGTTGTCAAAAAAATAAAATGGTAATGAATTAGCTTCATTTCTATTTTATTTTTCGTCTCTGGGGCATTTTTAGTGGGGCGACGCTCCTCTGCTATTATGGAGGAGCCGCTCCTGCACAGTAGACAATGGCGGCCGGTGCACATACTCACTTTAAGTATCACATTGTATAATTGAGGGAGTCTGACTTCGGGATCAGTTGTTGACTGGCACTACAAACCCGCGAGTTTCCACAAGTTTCCTGGACCGGTCGCCAAAGGCTCTGCCCTCCCCCTATTCTTTTCCTAGTTTACGTAAAGACCAGGTCCTGGCCCGGTGGCAAAGCTCGGAGAGGACGATGTCCAGGTATTGTTTTACGCGTTCCTCGGACTGGGTCACCCTAACATTGCTCGGTCAAGGGAGGAATAGAAGTGGGTGGCGGGGATGGCCTACCTTTGTGTTTGGCTGGAGGTGGGAGGGGGCTGCAGAAAGCACCCATTGTCCAGCGCGCCATCAAAGCTGTCCGCCGTGGCCACCTTGCCAAGCCATGCCGCCACGCACCCCACACCTCAGAGCCGCCGGAGGCAGAGCGTGTGAGGGGCTGACACGCACCCTCCCCAGAAGAGCGGGCTGGGGGCGTGGCAGTATGCGGGGTGGGGGTGAAGAGCGAGAAAGTCAAGGTGCGTCGATAAAAGCGCAGCAAGTAGAGACCGATGGACCTTTGAGGGGGCAGTGACAGGCGAGTAGAGGCGGGTAGTAGGCGACTCAGAGCAACTTCCAGCCGTGCCGCTCCCAGAGACAGCAAGTCCATCGCCAGAGAAGAGGCGCGCTCCGGGCACCATGTGGGCACTCTCTGCTGTCGGCGTTCTCCTGGTGGCTTCGGCAGTCTCGGCTTCACACATGTGAGATATAGTACTGGTGCCTTTACTGTACTGGGTACTGCTGCTGCCTAAGGGAAGGAGGGTGTCGTGGGTGGGCCTCACCAGGCTGTGTATTCAGAGAGGGCACGGGTATGCTGTGTCAAGGGCCGGCTTAAGGGCTGGTGGCGCCATGTGCGACAATCGTTTTTGCACCCCATGACCGCCTCCTTAAATTCTCTCTCTACCACCAGGCAAAAGTGCCTCTCATCTCTCCTATCATAAGTTACTGCTAAACAAAGTGCACCCCTCTGAGGTCAGCGCCCTCTCCTCAAGACAGCGCCCAGTGCGGCCGCACCTGTCGCACTGCCCTAAAGTCGGCCCTGGCTGTGTCCCTGAGGTAGCAGCACCCGTACCCGTGTAGGAGCTGGCATTACCATCTGCCTGCTAAGCTAGTGACACTCCCACACCTGTGTAGGAGCTGGCATTAATGACTCTGTCCCCCCACCAGTCAGAGGCGTCCCTCACCTGTGTAAGAGCTGGCATTACTCTGTGGCCCCCTCAGTCAGAGGGACCCCGCACCTGTAGGAGCTGGCATTACCCTGTGCCCCCCTCACTCAAAGGCATCTCGCACCTGTAGGAGCTGGCATTACCCAGTGCCCCCTGATGCTGTGGCATCCCCTACCTGTGTAAGAGCTGCCAATAATTACCCTGTGACGTCCCGCACCTGTGTGAGGTGGTTATGTCTCGTGCACCCCGGGGCAGTAATACCCCAGGAGCTGGCATTGCCCAGTGCCCCCTGATGCTATGGCGTCCCTTACCTGCGCAGCGCCTCCTGAGGATGAGACATCCTGTACTTGTTTAGCAGCTGTCCTTCTGCAGCGTCTTTCAGTGACATCCTGCGCATGCGCACCAGCTCACAATGGCTCCTTGTTCTGCCCCCTCCCGAGGCCTAGGGAGCCCGTACCTGTGACCTCTGAGGCAGCGTGCGTCTACGCCCTGTCACTCTTAGTTCCTCTATATTCCTGTCTTCCCAGAGCACCCCTTCCTCTCTGTCACTATCTCCCCGTTAGCCTGTCGCACTCTCTTTATTCCTGTCACAATCCTGTCAGTGGCGTAGCAAGACTGCCATCGGCCCTAATGCAAGGAGGCAAAATGGACCCCATCGTTGGTTACGTACAGAAATATATCCGTAATAGGAATGTACTGGTTCACTTAGAACACCGGGCCCCGGTGCCACTGCACCTGTTGCACTATTGATAGCTACCCCCCTTGCCTATCACTTTCACATCATCCTTCACGGTAACCTTTGTCACCCAACTCTTTTTTCTGCCACCCCTCCTCAGCTCCCCCTCTTTGGGGCATGTCACATGGAGATGTCTACCTCTACTGGTAGACCCTTAGCTGAAAGGCCTCAGTGAACGTCCCCTCCCTCCTACAATAAACATCTATATGCGAAGTGACTTCTGGGAAAGAAAATCCTACATCCTCTAATCCACCAGTGCTGACAAGCTACTGCCCACCTTTCACACGCCACATAACTCCATCCTTCGCACAGCCACGTCACAGAAATTACAAAAATATAAACTTCTTCACAAACATAAAATGGCCCATTAATTCCTGCTGACATTGTGAAGCAAAGATATTTCCCTGTCGCACGTTGAATAGGTTTGAACAGCGATCTCACATAATCCCGTGTCAACAGTCAGTGGCTTAGTATGTGGATGTGTTGCACTGCATTCTGGTACTTGTAGTTTTGCATTTCCGTAGTAAATGCACAGGAAATCTGCCGTGCTTAAAGCATCTTAAACATTTAAGGGCATATTTATGAGATGCTAGTGTCTCGTTTGCACCACGCAAAGTGGAACATGCGTGACACAAGCCTCTAAGTCAGATTTATGTGGCCACTCAAAGCCACTTTGCGTGGCTTTAAAAATCTGGAGTAAGGCAACTCAGCGCAAATGGCTGCGTTGCCTTGCTCTGCACAAGGGTGGCGTTGCGGTGGGTGTTCGCTCACAACTCCCATGGTTTTTTACGTATTCTCAGATTTACAAGGACTTCTAAACCTGCGAATGCGCCAAAATCTTACGCCTCCCCATGTGAGGCGTAATGAGGAGAAGTATCTTTATTTCTCCTCTTTTTTTACTCTTTCTACATGTGCTGCATTCTGCAGCAGACATAGAAAGAGGAAAAAGCCTCTCAGGATTGTTTTTTGTGCAGGAAGGTGTCCCTTCCTGTGCAAAAAAAATCCTGCATGCAACGGAGGCACCCTTGCAACATGACACAAGGGTGCCTGCATGGTCGTTAGGCTGCCAAAACGACACCAATGCAAAGGGAAAGGACAGGAATGCAACGTATTGGATACATCCAAATTATTCCTGCCCATTCTCCGCGTTACACCTCACCTGGAGAGGCAAAAGAGTTTGGCACATTCCCAGGTGTACAAGTCCTTTTAAATTTGGGAATGCATCATAAACCATGGGAGTTGAGTGGGAACATCCACCGCAACGCCCGTGGATGCATCCCTTGTGCTGAGTAAGTCAATGCAGCGATTTGCACTGCTTTGCCTTATTCCTGATTTTTAAAGGCATTCAAAGCCCCGTAAAGTGGCTTTTTTGCGTGGCTTCATAAATCGGACTTAGAGGCTTGCATCACTGACATAGCACTTTGCGTGGTGCAACCATGATGCAAGTCTCTCATAAATATGCCTTTTATTTAGGGGACTTAAAAGTCAGGCTCCCCTCAACCGTAAAATGAGATTTATTGCAGTGCCTCCAGCACGGGGCGCCAGATTGCACCTTGAAGCTACAAAAACAGTCTTGTTGCAGGGAGGGAGGTGGCACGAAATAGGTAAACCGATATTTTGCCTGACGTGGCAAAAATCCTGGCCGCGCCCCTGCTTAAACTGGCACATGTGAGTGAAGTGAGCCGCAGCGCAATGGCAAACCCTTTACCAATGTTGCTGGAAAATATGGGCAAAGTAAAAAAAAATGTGTTTCAAAGGCATAGGACATAAGGAAAAGTATTTCAATTCAGATACACAAATGCAAAAACAAATATCTGACGTGACAGCTTGAGATTTATGCTGTATTTAAGGGACAAAGGGGGATTTAACAGACACTGACAAAGGCAGTAGGAGTGGCTTTTGTACCTTGGGAGATGTGTGAATGTTGTAAAATATTTTTTGCTTTTGTATATAATTTATTTTGTGACACCAGTGCACAATTGCAGTAGGAAATGCACAGGTCAAAATACAAAAATTGTGGGGATATTTATTTCTTTTACAATTTTTTTGTATTTATTCTTGCTGCAGCGCAATCTTGTGCACTGTGGTCTTCTGACCTATATATTTAATCAGCCTTGCAGTATGCAGACAATACTGTAATTCTGGAATATGCACCAGCCGGCCTTTCTCGCTCTCCAGTTTGTTTTGATAGTTACATTGACCTAAAGCGACACACATCAAAAAACAAAATCATCTCTTTTGTGGCACAAATAGGGTGGCACAACTGGACAATCGACGGGTAGAGAGTTGAAGTCAACACGTGCCAGTGCCTAGGGGTCTGGCAAGATGGAAACATGACCCATAGACAGGGCCACGGGAATTATGCGATTCTGCGGCCGCAGAGGTTTCCCAATAATGATATATTTGCCTTGTAATCCATCATGCATAAACTGCAGATTTTAATAAAGAAATATTTTGTTTCTAGCTCAAACGTATCAAAAGTTACAAAAAATATGTTGACTTGGGTTTCTGTGCACCGGAACCCTTTTCCCAAAGTTTGACTGGTCATCTTTTAGTTGTTTATTTCTGCATTTGGATGTTAAATTGTTACTAATAGGGTGACCTCTATTCCAAGACACTATTACCAGGTGTAAAAATGACAAAATAATAAAGTACTACCATCACAAAATGTGCCACATTACGCCGCATAATTTACCTTTTCGTGTTACATAATTTGTTTAACCCTGACGTATAATTTGGTCCTCCTCTGCCGCATCATTCCAGCGGCCCTGCCCATAGAATGTAGAAGAGAGCCACGCTAAACAGAGCTGTATTTTTTTTGCCATACCAACTCCATCTAGAGCTCAGGCGAGTCCATACTAGAAGTTTTAAAATGTAAGTTCTTCTCGGCTGTCTGGTATGTCTCATCCTCTTATGACAACAAACTGGACAAAGATCTGGAGATTATATTGTCAAAAGTTATCAGATCCATCTTGGGTCTTCCAAACTGCACTCGGGTCTGCCTAAAAAGGCTAGCATTTGGCATCAATAACCAGGGGCGTAGCTTGGTCAGTAAGGCGGGGGGCGGGGGGGGGGGGGGATGAGGGAGGCAATCACTTTGGCATATCCTGTCAATCATTATATGTGAAGCAGCGCATAAGGGGGCTTAAGGGCGAGTGGAAATGGAAAGGAGTGCGGATTGTGAGGGGGACTTAAAACACAGTATTTTGTACAATAACCATGTTTTATGTTTTAAGACCTTCAAAACCGAGACAAGAGTGTGTGCGTGTTTTTGTCTATGTGAGTATTTAAAATCCCAGGTAAAATCCGAGAGTCACCTTACCATTCCTGACTGAAAGCTCCTGTACCCAACTATTTATTAAATAATACATTTATTAGTGGGTGTAACACCCCCTCCCCCAAAGCTACGCCCCTGTCAATATCTGTGCCAGACTGGCTGACCCACTTCTTATCAAATGCTGCTTTAGACAGAAAAGTGCTGCAGCAGACACACTTAAGGCACTCTTAAGGCACTCTGAAGATGTGCTATGCAGAGACCTGGGCTCCAATCAGAACATTTACTCCTCAAATGGCATTCAGAATCTCATGGGATGTCTGGATGAGCGGAACCTTAAGAAGTTGAGGGACCGCGCTCCGAACTATAACTCTTTCAATAAAATAGCCAAAGAGTCCACTCCAAGGATATAATTCGTGGAGAACTTGAAAGACAGCTTGCGATTTATGCTGTATTTAAGAGGCAAACAGGCACTGACAAAGGCAATAGGCCGGTCCTTTGTATCTTGGGAGATGTGTGAATGTTGTAAATGATTTTTGCTTTTGTATATGATTTATCTTATGACACCAATACACAATTGCAGTAGGAAATGCAAAGGTCAAAATACAGAAAGTGTGTGGATATATATTTTTTGTGATTTTTTGTATTTATTCTTGGTACAGTGCCATCTTGTGCACTGTGGTCTTCTGACCTATATATTTAATGCGCATTGCAGTATGCAGACGAACAAGTGGCTGAGGGCAGGTACGAATGCAAGTTACCAGGAGGCCAATGTAACCTTCTGAGACGATTGTTCCTGCCATTGAGGCATCCCCGGATAATTTTTGGGGTTGGACCTGTACGTAGGAGTGGTCGATAACGATTGGGTTCAAATATACCTCGACCACTTACCTGATTCAGGTCATAATAACAGGGTGTATTGTGTGTCTCTCGCAAACCCCTGTTCTATGCTGTTCTATGCACTGTAATCCCTCCGGGTCCTGATGAAATGCCATAGGATCCACTAGGGACCGACATGGCGTGAAATATGTCGACCTGATTATTAATTTACACCACCACTCACCTTATTGAAAAAACGAACGAACCCTCCTTACTAGAGCAAGGGTTCATGAGTTCAGTTTTTCCTGTTTTTAACTATACCGAACGGACCCCAGAATAAACTCTACCTAGGGTAACGTTGCGTTATTTTTAACTCACTTACACTCTCCCCACATACCCACACTCCCCACTCCGCCAAAGAGCCCTCTTGCGGGGCCCGTGGGGGACTGCAGCGCCACCCCTGTGAGGAGCATAACGCCCAATGATGAAGCATGACACCTTAACGGATGTGTGAGGACATTTCTTCAAATCCGAGGATTTCCCCTGCATCCAACCTTCATTCATTGATTAAGATAGGCTTATTCCAACCACTCTCGCTCTTTACCTACACTTTATGCTGCCGAATGGGCTAGCACTTACTCATAGGAACAGTTACCTTCTAGTGATTTAGAAGTATGCAGACGATGCTATCCTTCTGGAACACGCATCAGCCAGGTTTCTCGCTCTCCGGCTTGTCTTCATAGTTACACATTGACCTAAAACCGAAACACATCAAAAACCAAAATCATCTCTTTTGTGGCACATATAGGGTAGCACAACTGGACAATCGACGGGGAGATGGTTGACGAAGTGAACACGTGCCAGTGCCTAGGGGTCTGGCAAGATGGAAACATGACCCATAGACAGGGCCACTGGAATTATGCGATTCTGCGGCAGCAGAGGTTTTCCCATAATTATGTATTTGCCATGTAATCCATCATGCATAAACTGCAGATTTTAATTAATTTCTAGCTCAAACGTATCGAAAGTTACAAAAAATATGGCGACTTGGGTTTCTGTGCACCTGAACCCTTTTTCGCAGAGTTTGACTGGGCATCTTTTAGTTGCGTATTTCAGCATTTGGATGTTAAATTGTTACTAATAAGGTGACCTCTATTCCAAGACACTATTACCAGGTGTAAAAATGACAAAATAATGAAGTATTACTATCACAAAATGTGACACAATATGCCGCATAATTTGCCTTTTCGTGTTGCATAATTTGTTCAACCCTGCTGCATAATTTGGTCCTCCTCTGCTGCATAATTCCAGCGGCCCTGCCCATAGAACGCGGCATAGAGCCACGCTAAACAGAGCTGTTGTTATTGCCATACCAACTCTGCCAACTCTTTCTAGAGCTCACACGAGTCCATACTGGAAGTTTTAAAATGCAAGTTCTTCCTGGCAGTCTTGTATGTCTCATCCTCTTTTGGCAACAAACTGGACAAAGATCTGGAGATTATATCGTCAAATGTTATCAGATCCATCTTGGGTCTCCCAAACTGCACTCCGGTCTGCCAAAAAAGGCTAGAATTTGGCATCAATAACCAGGGGCGTAGCTTGGCCAGTAAGGTGGTGGGAGGGAGAGGCAATCACGCTGACATATCATATCAATCATTATATGAGAAGCAGCGCATGAGTGGGCTTAAGGGCGAGTGGAAATGGAAAGGAGTGCGGATTGTGAGGGGTTCTTAAAACACAGTATTTTGTACAATAACCATGTTGTAAAACCTTCAAAACCGAGACATGTGTGTGTGCGTGTTTTTGTCTATGTGAGTACTTAAAAATCCCAGGTAAAATCCGAGAGTCACCTTACCATTCCTGACTGAAAGCTCCTGTACCCAACTATTTATTAAATAATACATTTATTAGTGGGTGTAACACCCCAAACACCCCCTCCCCCAAAGCTACGCCCCTGACAATATCTGTGCCAGACTGGCTGACCCACTTCTTATCAAATGCCGCTTTAGCCTGAAAAGTGCTGCAGCAGGCACTCTTAAGGCACTCTTATGATGTGCTATGCAGAGATCTGGGCTCCCATCAGAACATTTACTCCTCAAATGGCATTCAGAATCTCATGGGATGTCTGGATGAGTGGAACCTTAAGAAGCTGAGGGACCGCGCTCCGAACTATAACTCTTTCAAGAAAATAGCCAAGGAGTCCACTCCAAGGATATAATTCATGGAGAACTTAAAAGACAGCTTGCGATTTATGCTGTATTTAAGAGGCAAACAGGCACTGACAAAGGCAATAGGCCTGTCCTTTGTATCTTGGGAGATGTGTGAATGTTGTAAATGTCTTTTGCTCGATTGAAGTTGTATTGTTTGAACGTTCTTTAAAGGTGCTGCAGGAGTGGCATGTAAAAGATTAATGCATAATGGCAGCCTTCGGTCTTGAAATGAAATCTGCTGCTTTCCTCCTGCAACTCACCTAAAGCGCAGGACTATGTAACAATGAATCTGAAAATAGAGCCAAGAGCACCATTTAGTTCAGATTCCTACTCGCTACTAGGTGACTTAAGAGTGAATTGGAAATCTTAACATGGAGCACTATGCAAATGCCGCAGAGCGTGTAGCTATAAGAGCAAATCATTTTCTCTTATACTGTGTGTGTGCCCATATAAAGTCCAAGGACTCCTTAGGTCCTGCCTTTTGAGACTGATTGTTCTGACAACCAGGGAGGCAACTACTGCCTGCGTCATGGGCCAGGGCGTGCAGGGAGGCAACTACTGCCCGCGTCATGGGCCAGGGCGTGCAGGGAGGCAACTACTGCCCCCGTCATGGGCCAGGGCGTGCAGGGAGGCAACTACTGCCCGTGTCATGGGCCAGGGCGTGCAGGGAGGCAACTACTGCCCGCGTCATGGGCCAGGGCGTGCAGGGAGGCAACTACTGCCCGCGTCATGGGCCAGGGCGTGCAGGGAGGCAACTACTGCCCGCGTCATGGGCCAGGGTGTGCAGGGAGGCAACTACTGCCTGCATCATGGGCCATGGCGTGCAGGGAGGCAACTACTGCCCGTGTCATGGGCCAGGCTGTGCATCTTATTTGCCGAGTAGTTACACTTCTCAAAGTGGCACCGCGAGCCTTGGAAAAGGCGACCGTCCAATCCCATGATAAAGACTGTGGGGAAGGTAGATTGAAGGAGCCCTACAACCCGAAGCCCACCAAGATTCTCGAGCGGACAGTGGGTCTCAGTGGTGACCTGGTCTCCTAGGGCTGCGCATCAAATATAACAACCGCAGTCTAACATTGCATCGTTGTAGAACCCACATTGGGGGCTGAGTGGGCGGCAAAATCTAACATACTACCAGAATTTTATGCAGTACTTTTGTAGTATATAGAATCTTCATTTTTATAAAATTTGTTGTCTTCTTTATGTTCCCCATTTGCATGAAAACAAATATTTTTAATCATGCAGAGGCCCCTAATGCTACAGTCTCTAGGCGTTTAATCCATATTTCTATAAGTTTTTTAGTACTACTTTGTACTGTGTTTTTTAATCGATTTGGTTCTCGGTCTTTGTATTGTTGATGATTTTAATTATTCAAGACTATAAACAACTTATTTACTTACTTATTAAGTTCATCTCTACAGCAGACATTTTTCATAAACCCCCTGCATCATGTGGCAAGACCTGGAGCTCAGAGCTCAGCCCAATATGCTGATCCAATGAAACATGTATTCATTGTGAACTGAGGTATAAATATCGATTTTCAAGGGGCTGTAAAAGCAGGCCTTATAAAGGATTATAATCAAGGGGGTTATTTAGAGTTTGGCAGATGCCCCTTACGCCCTATTCAGAGGGCATCTAAGGAAAATGCGGTGGAGTTGGATCTAGGTTACTAGGCCCCTCTGTTCTTGGAAACTACACTTGAGACAATCATTTCTCTACAACTTTTGGTCAGGTCGACCATCGTACGAGGCGATGTGATCGCCTGATGGCCTACGCCTTCTGAACCTACTGGGAAAATTGCAGAAGGCTCCTGGTTTGGGATTTCTACCTTATTCTCCTTGAGATTCTTTCTTAGTCAAAATGAAGAAGAATGGGTGTTCTTTTTCTCTGTTTCATCCTGATGAAGACCCTGCATTAACAGAGGAGTCGAAACACTGTTGACTTCATAGACAATTAGACAGGAAAATTAAGCCTGGAATAGATTAATTGGGCATCTTTGTAAATCAGTTGTTCTACATTCCCATGATTTTTTTCTCTTTTCCTATGGGTGTTTGCCACTTTGTATTTCACTTTTCACCATGTGATCACATTTGAGCGTGCAGCATCATTTTGCTTGTTTATGTTGAATAAGCAAAGCTAATTAAATATGTTTTTCTTTTGATCAACATCTGTTGTCTGTTCCACGTGATATTTAATTGGTGAATTTTTAATATGGAAAATACATGAACCCCATCATTTTGATGACCATGACCTTCTGCACAATTATCCTTTAAATTATGCCATGGTGGACCATTGTTGCCATTCTCAACATGCTAAATTGGGCAGAGAGCGCTTCCACTGATCTTTGGCACGGGTGACGCATCCGCCATACTCTAAATAACCTCCAAAGTCACCCAACTACCCCTTTTACCGATCTTTACACATAAATTCGAATGGGAAAACAATGAGATTCCCTCTCTGTATATTTTTTTAAAAATGGAAAAACAGAAAAAAGTCGGACTTCTCTTGCCTTTCTCTTCATGCTGTCAATCATGACAGCCAGCCAAATATCTTTGTATCTTAGCATCATGGAGATACGAAATAGGGATGCCATTTAATTAAATAAGCGCAGGTTTGCACCGTTTTTTTTTTACCATAATGCAAATATTTTCATATGGGAGTATATGTCTGCTTGCAGTGTTACAACCAAACAAACGTGCATGTGTGAGTGCACATTTATCAGGTAGATAAATGGCAAAATATACTTACTGCATCTCTATTTTTTTTTACATAGACATAATAAACATGAGCAAATACCCAAAAGATTAACAAAACATAACAATGGATACATAGAGTTGCAAATGTAAAAAAATAACACAGAACAGGAGCCTTATTTACTGGTCTTCAGAGAAGCCATCTCCTTCTAATACGGTTCCTCGATTATTTCAGAGTCATTCCAGAGCATATATTTTTGACATGTCTGTCTGGTTCAGCAACATCCAGCTGCTGGAGGAAAATGTGCCAAGAGCTTATGTTCAGGAAGACACAGACCACAAGCACTAAGCAAGGGGGCAGCTAAAGAACCCCCCCCCTCACCCCCCGTGGCTTGTGTGCCATCACTAGACAGGAGAGCAGCAGACTGCTTGGTCTGTGGATACTTACCTGCCACCCAATGCACTTTGAGACTGCAGTGATGGTCGCCAACCATTGACCTGTTAACTCCCCCTCTAAGCAGCTGACATCCATTTTTAAATACATTGACTAACACTTCTGCTTTCTTTTTTGATTCCTACCTCTTTGGGAGGCTGGTATAAAAAGAAACGTTGCCTTGGCTAGATGGTGCATGGTTCATTCCTTTTTATTTGTTATCCCAACCTTATGCTTAAAAAAAGAGCAGCAGGGAAATAAAGGAAATATGTCCCCTCCCCCAACACATGCTGGCTGTAGGCTTTTAAGAAAGAAGTTTACATGTAAAAATAAATGAAATATTGTATATCATTTTAATTAAACATTATGGGTACGTCCTAACAAGTTCATTCAGGTTTATTTATTTAACATACATAGTTAAATAAAACCGTTACATTTATAAACAAAAATGTCAGTACAATTAATAGTGTGAAAAAGGAGACCTCCGGTGTATGCTGAATTACTTTTCAGGGTACATTTAGGTAAAAATAATTCTAGCAATTATGATGAATACGATGATATAAAACACTTTTTGAGTGAGGCGATGTCGCTTGCAAGTGCTATTAGTAGACTATATGAAGTTTGTGGGAAAAGACACTTTGCACATGTATTGTCAGTCTTTAGAGTAAATATTCCTGCTTCCCTAAGCTATGCTTGTGTGGTAATGGACATGAGATATTGGAATTTCTTCGATGTAGTCAAAAGACATATTTTGCGCCAGATATGCAGTCTGAACTCTGTGGCATCCTGGTATGTTTTCCGTCTGGAGTTTGAACTCTTGGGGGCATATTATCAACGGCCAGCGATAATTATCGCTGGCCGTGCTGAGCGACGAATTCCCTAACGCAGGCTATCTCTGGTATTTATCGCCCTGGTAGCGCGTTATTAACAACGCGTGTCCCCAGGGCGATAAAGATTCCAGAGATAGCGAGGTTATCGCCGTTTTGCAGGGAACATCGCTGGTTTTCCAGCGATGTTCCCTGCAAAACGGCGATAACCTTGCTGATACGACCCTGTGGTCGTATCAGCATAATCCACCCCTTATGTCTAACATAGGTAAGTCAGGATTTTAGCAGACGTTAGATTTTGGCTAAAACGGCCGTTTTCGCCAAAATCTAAGGTCTGCTAAATCCTATGGGCTGCCTTGTAAATATCGCGATGTGAACATCAGCGATATTTGCAAGGCAGTCCATCCGAGTGCGCCTAGTGACGCCCACTTTGCATCTCATTAGAGATGCAAAGGGGCGTCGAGGAAAGGGTGCTAACATGCGATTATGCATGTTAGCACCCTCTTGTTGATAGGGCGATAGTTTTATCTTCGTTTTTCTGGCTTTTAAAGCCAGAAAAACAGAGATAAAGCCCTTGTAGATATGCCCCTTGGCAACTTCCGTTACAGCCCTAGCATCAGTTTTGAGGTGGGGGAATTGCTGGCTAAGTGGGGAAGTTGGGTCACTACGTGCCGCTTTGCTGCATGAAATCTTTACCTCAAGAAAATAAAAAAGTGCATTCTTTCGTTCCTTTTTAAAAGCTAGGGAATTTTTCGGGTTGGATCATGCTAATAGTTTTCCTATGTCTAAATCCTTTTTAAATAGCCATTTAAACCAATCTTCCTATAAGATAAGTTTGCATCGGAATATGTTATTATGTCAGCACCACTAGAGAAATGTGTTTATACAAGAAAGCTGTCTATGGAAAAAAACACAACCTTATCTTATGTGGACTACCCCACATGGAGTACGGAGAACGATTTTATTGTTAAGAATAAATTTGTTGCCTATGCAGGTAGTAATAGGCGCTTGGGACACTCTCCTAAGGAGGGAGAGAGTTTGAGATTTATGTAATCTCCATATACAAGATTTAAATCACGTAATTTTTGCATGCCCTTTCTTGCACTTTGCACGTCGTCACTTTTTAAGACTGATGTTTTAAAAATATAATGTACAGTCAGTACAAGAAGCACATCAATGTTTGTCCCCACCCCCCGGCTCAATAAATTGGTATGTGCTAAAATGTTGAAATTTTTTCAATGTTTTTTTAATTTGTACTGATGATTGTTTGGTATTGTCTTAGCGTAATTTTATAGGTTGGATTTAATGACTGCTGTTTGCTTGCTGTCACTTTATTTCTCTACTTTTATTGATACCTTGGGGCATATTAGCAAGGGCCTTATCGCCGCTTTAGCGGCACTTTTTGCCGCTAAAGCGGCGATATTTCTATCGCCCAATTAGCAAGCTGTCGCTAACAGCTGTTAGCGACAGCTTTATGGCGAAAGCGACCGTTTTGGTGCCGCTTTGCATGTCAGCGATATATATCGCTAATGACATGCACAGTAGGCATTCCCAAACAGTTCCCAAACAGTCGCAAACACAACTTCCCCCTATTAGCAATGCCCGAGAAGCGATTAAAAAACTCACGCTAAACGCGATTATCGCTAGAATCTAACACCTGCTAAAAACCTGACTTAACCATTCTAGTCAATGGGAGGTGGATTGTAAGGTTAAGTCCTCACCTGCCTATTAGCAAGCTTTTCATTAGCGCGTTGAATTTATTGCTGGATTTCTCGCGCTATTGCTGGGTTTTACCGCTATCGCTGGATTTTTTATCGCTTTGGAGATAAGCGTTGATAATAACGCGTTATCTCCGCGATGAAATCCGGTGATAAAAAAAACAGCGCTAAGCTCGCTTTGCGATAATTATCGCAATTCCTTGGTAATATCCCCCCATGTAGGTTGAATTTACGATAGCTCTTTGCATGATGTAACTTTTTCCCTATCAATGAGAGGGAATGTGTGAAAAGTTTTATTTTTTTTCCACACTTTTAAATCTGTATTGACGATTTACTTGCCATTAATCTGCTGATAACTTGTATCTTGAATCTTGGATAGCACTTTGCACGACATCACTATTTCCCTCTGAATGTACAGGAACTTCCTAAAGTTTTACCTTTTGAAATCCTGAATGCTGGAATAATTGATTGCTCCATTGTTCTGTGGACCTCCATCGGAGTTCCGTATCATAAAATGAAATTGAATTGAATTGAATTGGGGTACATTTGATGGATTAAGCTATTATGATAACCTGCAATTAATAGTAAAAGTTACAATTATTAAAACTGTTTTAAAATACGGGATTATGATGAAAGTATTTCTTAAAACACTTAGGGGCAGATTTACAAGCCCCTTGCGCCACTTTTGCGTCGTTTTTCCCATGTTAAAAATGATGGAAAAGTGGCGCAAGGGGCTTGTAAATCTGCCCCTTAGAGAGTACATTGTAACGATTGTGCCCACATGCAACGATCTAAAATGACAGATCGCGCTTCGTAAGAGCCGTTACAAAGAGGTGTGTGTTCGATGGTTGTGCAAACATGTTGGTCATGACTGAGCCTCTAGTTCACGTTGGTAGAGCTCATTGGGGGGGTTAGTCAGTCAGTGCTTGACTCTATGAAGGAGTCGTGGGTTCATCTTCGCACAAAGAGAGCCTCTAGTTACTCGGCTCAATAATGCGTGAGTAAAGCGTTGTACAGTTGTGCTAAAAAGAAATGTGGCTGCCCCTGTTGTTAACGTTGCCTGGATTCACAGTAGGCTTGTGATGTTTTTAGTACAAGGCTTTGCTTATTTTCAGTTGATCAGTTCTGGCTTGATACTGTTCTGTTTTTCGGCAATTGGTGTGTGCTCTCAATTCATTTTTTGAACTGAGTCAAAAACTTAACAAACCAAATATTAAGGTTGATATTTAAAACGTTCAGGCATTCGATGGCTTCCTTCCTGCCTGTGCGTACCCCCAGGTGGCTTCCTTCCTGCCTGTGCGTACCCCCAGGTGGCTTCCTTCCTGCCTGTGCGTACCCCCAGGTGGCTGCCTTCCTGCCTGTGCGTACTCCCAGGTGGCTGCCTTCCTGCCTGTGCGTACCCACTGGTGTCCGCCCTCATGCCTGTGTGTACCCCCAGGTGGCTGCCTTCATGCTTGTGCGTAACCCCAGGTGACTGTCTTTCTGCTTGTACGTACCCCCAGTTGGCTGCCTTACTGCTTGTGCGCACCCCCTGGTGTCCGCCTTCATGCCTGTGCGTACCCCCTGGTGGCTGCCTTCCTGCTTGTACGTACCCCCAGTTGGCTGCCCTACTGCTTGTGTGCACCCCCTGGTGTCCGCCTTCATGCCTGTGCGTACCCCCTGGTGACTGTCTTCCTGCTTGTGCGTAGCCCCAGGTGACTGTCTTCCTGCTTGTACGTACCCCCAGGTGGCTGCCTTCCTACATGTGTGTACCCCCAGGTGCTGCCTTCCTGCATGTAGGTACCTCCAGGTGGCTGCCTTCTTGCATGTTTGTACCTAGGTGGTTGCCTTCCTGCATGTTCGTACCCTAGGTGGATGCCTTCCTGCATGTGTGTACCCCCAGGTGGATGCCTTCCTGCATGTGTGTACCCCCAGGTGGCTGCCTTCCTGCATGTAGGTACCTCCAGGTGGCTGCCGTCCTGCATGTACGTACCCCTAGGTGGCTGGTGTGATCCATGGGGGTAAAGTGTCCAGAGTGGGCACAGTGACCGAGCAGTGCCCCATGACATTTCTTTTTAAATGCTGTGAATAGCACAAGTTATAATATTATTGCGGTCCGCAAGAATCGTAACTGGTTATGGTTTTCCATGAGCGTCGTTTCGCTAAGGTATATTTTCCTCCAGCATTCAGAACCTTCTAATTACTTTGTGTGAAAGTTTTTTGAATTCCTTACTTGAGAGCGTTAAGACCCACAGGTCTGCTGCTTGGAGTGTCGGTCAGGAGTCTTCTAAATATTTCCCAATGAGGATGCTTTGCTGGTGGTGCTTATTTCTTGCCAGATAAAAAGGTCCAATGTACCTGGCTGAGCGGCTTTTAGCCAGTAGCAGAACCTTAAAAGGAGACATGCCTGGCCAGGTTTTGTTTTAAAAGGCCAAATATTTTGGGAGGCAGAAGGTTGTTCGATATGTTGATGCTATTAATCGGTCTAAAAGTTCTGAGCCTTTCCCTCATTATTTCCCTCCCGTAGGCTAAGGTGGGACTCAATTTTGTGCCAGAATGGGACGTGTCCTAGAGGTTTATTCCTATCCATGGCCATGGTTCCATGACTTTCACACGTCATCCCGGAGTCCACGTTGGCACATCACAGATGAACGCTTGTGGTTTCTGCCCAGGTGCGATAATTCTGTCCGCTGTTGCGCCTAGGTCAGCGTGTCCCAGACCAGCACCCAGGTGCAAGCTCGGACTACAATGGAGCTCCCACCGCGCCCTGGCTCCAAGCAATGGGATAACAAAGGGAGCACTCTTTGAACGGTGCTTTTTGGCATCTTAAACAGCGGATCCTCTTGGCACTAGATTGATGGAGTTATTTGGCCACAGATCTGCTGTGTAGGTTGCCTGTTCAGTTCCCTGTCCGGGATGTGAGCTCGTCCCTCAACAAGGCCCTCCCTTTCCTAAAGGAAATCTTGCATTTCTTTCAGGGTCACAGTCAGCAGTCGACTGGCCATGAACCTCATCAGACAAATGACCACTAGTTGTCGAGCTGCATAAAAGTCTCCAGAGCTACTCCCTGCTAGTTATTACACTTTTTATCAATTCTCTTCCACCAAACAAAAGGGAAAAATGTTGCCAAGCCCAGTTGGACATGATGCCTACTGATCATCTGCACCTCTCACCCACAGTTATCCATGACTTCAGGTCTAAACTTAGACTTCATCTCTAAGTTTACCTTTGTGAATCGGCCCCTTAGACTTCAGGTCTAAACTTAGAATTCAGGTCTTAACTTAGACTTAAGGTCCAAGTTTACCATTTGAGAATTGGGCCCTCTATGTTCTGTGATGTTGACATCTTTAGTCTCTTCACCAATACTATTTTGTAGTGAATTCCACTGAGTACGTAGTCCCTTAGTTGTTCGCTCTAAAGCAAGGGCCAGTTAGAAAGGGTTTGGTAGTGAAATGAGAAGATTGCTTCGGAAGGTTGAGAGCTAGGACTTCTTTAAGGAGTGAGGAACCTGAGATGAGACCAAAATGGACAGACTTCTTGGCTGCTTGTGGGATAAGAGTGTTCTGAGCTTAGATCTTTATCCAGGGTTTGCAACAGTGTGGAGTGGAGAAGGGCAAGTGCCGAAGGTTCTGGCCAGAAGAGAAGAATGAGAAGCTGGCAGACACCATCTAAGATTTTATCTTGTCAGAATTTCTGTTGATTTCTAGATGTCCAGACGCCGGGGTGAAGCCATCACTGGGAGCCGGGGATGTAAATTATGGATATGTCATGGTTGTATACCAAGGTTCAGACAGGCATAATCAGGATGAGTTAGTTCAAAAGTAGTGACAAGTGGCATATGAGTAAGCACTATACTTTAGTCAAGGCGCTGTAAAATGTAATGCCTAATTTAAGAGAGGGTTGTGCATTTTTAACAACATTAGGCAAATAGTATAATACTCCATAAAGGTTTCTCAAATATTTATTTATAAATGGCTTCTTTGGAATCTTTCAGATATATCATTCTTTTGAACAGTTGCAAGCATAAAATAAGTACTGTTATGACAATAAACTGCAGATTTCTGTAGTAAAGTTTCAGTTTCATCAATGTGTGGCTCTGTCGTTTCACTGCAGGAATCATCTGATGCTTGCTTGGACTATGTATCTCCAATGCTTTCACCCTTGTGGGATTGGTCCCACGTGGTCTGGGGCACATTTTTAAATTCTGTTCACTCTGCTCGCTTTCAGCAACACAATTACTTTACTGCTCAGGTCTTCACTGATGTGGTCGTTTGTACCACCCCTGGAGCTTGAATGCTCAATTTTATCTCCCAGTATATCTTTCCAAATTAAATCCATACTGGTTTGAATTACAGAAGGTATATCTTGCCATCCCTTGACTTTTTTCCCATTACATTAGCCTCATGTTTGTGCTTCCAATCTTTGTTTTGTAACACGTTTGTTATCAGTACAAGTTAACAGAGTTTTCCTTAAACTAGGGCAGCTTCTTTCTAATGCCAGCCAAATGTAAAGGCCAATAATTATCATACAGAATGCGATTAAAACACTTAAAGTGCTGTTTTTAAAAATCAAGCACGATGAAATATAATTTTATATATAACTTGACTATAAAAGGCTATCATACAAAATTTAAGAATGAAAGCCCTGGCTTTTCAGTACCTACTTTGCCACTGCACCAAATCAGCTACAGCCAGGTACGCCTCTGCCACATCCTTGCCAAGTCCCTTACCAACTTCAGTGTGGAAAAGCAATATAAAGACAGATTAAGTTGGGAATAAGGCACTCAGACTTCAAGTTTAAACTTAGACTTCTAAAGACTGAAGACAGATTAAGTTGAGAAGAAAGGGCATGTTGAGTCTGTAATTGTCCTAATGGAAGTTGACAAGTATCACCCACAAGGACTTTGTCAGCCACTTCCTTTCTTTAATAATCTAGCCATCTCATTCAGAAGACAAGTGTGTGAGTCTACTTTTAAGGAAAGTGATCAGATTTTCATACACAGACCAGTTTACATCGCTATGAAAAGTGTGATGATGTTCGGCGAGCCTGGAAAAACAGTGTTTTGCGTCTGAAGCACTGGATTTTTCATTTGTTTTCTGGTAATTTGGTGCCACATATGGATGCAGTGGACCTGAATCTGGCGCCTTAAACCACCAGCAATTCAATTAGTGTCAATCAATCATGCAGGATTCATAAAGCGCGACTAATCACCCCCAAGGGTATCCAGGCACTGAGAGCCAAGCTGCTCAGGTGGCATCAGTTGAATAGCCAGGTCTTGAGTCTCCTGAATTCCTGAAGAGAGGGTGAGGTCCAGAGATGGAGGGGGAGGCCGTTCCAGCACTTCGGGGCGAGGTAGGAGAAGGAGCGTCCTCCGCTGTTGTACGGCGAATGCGGGGGGTGTGAGCAAGGGACAGGGAGGCGGAGCGCAGGAGTCTGGAGGGTAGTTGTAACATTGCTTTACTCTGTTTTGTGCAGCTAGCAGCTGCCCTTAAAATGATCACATTCCACTTCCACTTTTATAATGTGTTGAATCTGATTATCAAGATTAAAGCCATTCCCATTCAGATAAGGTGACAATACCTAGCATTACCACTGTGTTCAATGACATGAAGTAATGTAACAATGCTCAAACTGATAGCTGCAGAAAAAACAGCACCATAGACACAGTGAGAATGCAAAGCATACGCATCAATCTGGTTCGCTTACTACTGCAAACTCTGTCATTACCTCTGTATGAGGAGATCTGTTCTGCTTGTTACAAACATGACGGCTGACACATAACAATCTACCAGAGGGGAATTTAGAGCACACAAAAAACAACATATCAGCAGGCGTGAAGGAACACTGCAGAGAAGATCTTGCAAGTGCTAGATACCCACTTGCAGATTTTGAGTTAATTGTATGTGCATTTCAAGACTTTTAATTTCACATTTAACATTACATGTGTGACCTTAAAAAATCCTAGGGGCAGATTTACAAGAAAGTGACGCATCTGTAGAGATGCGTCACTTTCCCTGCCCCACCCTGAGAAACCCTTGCGCCACCATAGATGCGCCATATTTACAATACGGCGCACCATGGCGCAAGGATTGACAGTTGCGTCAGAAATTCTGACGCATCTGTTGGGGCAAAAGTCACGCATTGCTGGAGTCGTGTTGCAAGCACGACGCAACTCCAGCAATGCATTTTGAGTCCTATTCCCACTACACTGCTTCATTCCTTACGCCTGCTTTAAGCAGGCATAAGGTTTTGACGCAGTGGAGTCCTTGAAGTGACGCAGTGAAACCTTGTAGATTTCACTGCGTCACTTTTACGAGGCTTTCCTGCGTTGTAACGCCCACCCTGCATACATTATACCTGACGCAGGTATAATGTGACGCAGGGCTTTACAACGTGATGCATCTCCCTAGATGCGTCACGTTGTAAATTGGCCGCATTTTTACACTGCCGCTGCATCAAAAAAGTGACGCAACGGCGGCACAAAAGTGTCGCAAGGGGCTTGTAAATCTGCCCTCTAATGTGCAGGGTGGTTTTGGTGAAAAAAGTCAGGACTGGCTAAAGGTTTCATGCCTGGATTGTGGCCACTTGACTATCAGAATTGTGCCCCGTAAAGGTATTTAATGTGTGTGCTTTTTGATCTAGTCCGAGTTAAGTATCAATGGGGTAACCCGCAAATCCACTGGACTCGGGTGCAAACTGGTACAAAAAGGGATTGTCACAGTGGACGATAATCAAACTCAAAATACAAAGATATACACAAATGGTCTATGTTGTTTAAACTTTTGACAACACCACCTTCGGTTTATACCATCAAATGGATGTGATTTAATCTCATCACCAATTAGAACAATCAATACATATACATAGTACAATACATGTAAATCTTAAAGTTTTAAAAATGGTGCAACCTAAAAGAAGGGGAGGGAGGGTTGTGACAAGTGCGTAATGTGAGGAAAGGAAAGGTAGTGTACATGTGAGCATCAAATTCAATATTTACAACCTATCCAGCCATCAACTGGCTTGTACATATATGAAAAATCAAAACATCAAAAGGATGCAGATAAACAATCTCTGTCATGTTTGAAAGAAAGAAATGCGGACGGGGTCTTCATCAGGACTAGGGCACATAGACGCGGAAGCACCTATAAGGGATAAGGTTAAATCAATATGGTGGCGTAAACAAGGATACTGTATTAATAATAATTAATTATTAATACAGTATCCTTGTTTACGCCACCATATTGATTTAACCTTATCCCTTATAGGTAGCTTCACGTCTATGTGCCCTAGTCCTGATGAAGACCCCGTCCGCAAGAATAAAGCTCCCTGCCACATATAGGGGTCGAAACGTTGACCATTTCTTTCTTTCAAACATGGATGACAGAGATTGTTTATCTGCATCCTTTTGATGTTTTGATTTTTCATATATGTACAAGCCAGTTGATGGCTGGATAGGTTGTAAATATTGAATTTGATGCTCACATGTACACTACCTTTCCTTTCCTCACATCACGCACTTGTCACAACCCTCCTACCCTTCTTTGAGGTTGCACCATTTTTAAAACTTTAAGATTTACATGTATTGTACTATGTATATGTATTGATTGTTCTAATTGGTGATGAGATTAAATCACAACCATTTGATGGTATAAACCGAAGGTGGTGTTGTCAAAAGTTTTTAGCAACATAGACCATTTGTGTATATCTTTGTATTTTGAGTTTGATTATCGTCCACTGTGACAATCCCTTTTGATCTAGTCCAACAGATCTTGGACGTCAACTAAAGAATGTCAGATTAAAAAAGAATTAAAGAAGGGCTGATGTCCACCTCCAGAATGCACTTAGAAATAATGAATGTGCTCTGAGAGACCCTGAGACTGCCCCTACCCAGCTGGTCCTTAAATGATACCAATCAACCCTCAGAGACTGTTGTCATGCCCTAATGAGACCTGAGCCTATCTTCACTCACTCTCAGCTGGTCCTAAAACTCCCCCAGCTAGCCTTTAGACACCACTGTGAATCCTCGGACACCTTCAGCTGCACAGAAACCTTCTTCGGTCAGTTTTCAAAAGTTCAGTTGGTCCTCATACTCAGAAATCCAACCATCAATTGGCCAAAATCTTCCTAGTCTTCGGTGACAGAGGTGGGTGGCAAGTTTCTCGCCTGCCTTGCCTGCAGTTACTCCCCTGTCAAGATGTTGATAAACCAGTTGTTGAGATCTGTCAATTTGTTGCACCGATTGCAAATAATTTTAAGGAGGATATTAAGGGTGTCATCTGAGGACGTAAAAAATTAGATGCCAGTAGATTGGATGCTGGTGGTCAGATAGTGGAGATAGTTGAAGAGTAATTCCACATTTGAAGAATTTAGCATTGTGTGGTAGCTCAGAGATAGGGCTCTTAGTGCCCAGACCTGAGGGATAAAGAGATAACTTTTTCAATAAAGGGGCCACAGCTGCTTGCTTAAAAGTCTGGGGTATCATGCCAGTGCTGAGTGATACATTAGGCTCCTAGAAATCAGGATTTTTATGGCAGACAGAACTGTGAATATGGTTGACAATCTGGTGCTTCAGCCAGAAACTGCTTCCACCTGGCTACGGTAGGGAGAGAGCTGGACCGGACTCAAGGTAACAACCCCAGGTGCCAAGGTAAAGTAGAGATATCTCCAGGGGAGTTGAGGCGGAGGGTGTCCCAGCACCCGACCCGCCAATCAGGTCAGACAGCGTTAGTGCAGTTAAAACTGTATAATGTGAAGCCTGTATATGTTTATTTTTTCCCTCTTTGGGTGCTCTAAGTAAATATGAAAAGGTCTTCTGGGTGGGAGACGGTGGATCCAGCCGGGTTGGGTGGGTCGTCTGGAGAGATTGGCTGGACTCAGGGGGATGTGAATGTAACTCCGCTACATAGCCAGAGGGCTGTAGAAACAGCACGGAGAAAGGGAAGGTAGGCAGGAGTGCCAGGACCTTGGCGCGGACTGTATAAGGATGAATGTATGTGCAGCAGAGGCTTACTGTTCCACCTGCCCTGGTATTTCCGCAAGATGCATGCCCGAGACTGGAAATGTTCCAAAAGCGAGGGAGTTAGTGGGCATAAGATCAGTTGGACCCTTCCATTCCTCTTTTTCCTTCTACCCTCCATGGATGAGCTGCGACATAAGGCCTGGCAGACCCCTTCTTTGTTCCGTAGAGTGAGTGCCTGATAGAGGAAGGATGGAGGCCAGAACATCTAAATACGGAGAGCCTCTAGTAAAAGCGACTCCCGCTCATCCTATGTTCCACCAGTATGGAAAAAGCAAATGCAGATTTTTGAAACAGTGGGTGGGACTCACTATGGAGAGTCCTTTCCAGAGAAAGGTACCTTTGATCTAGAATGCTTAAACAACGCAAAGGGAAAGTTGAAGGATCATAGATATAAGAAAAAACATGCATAGAATGAAACAGACCCATGAGGATTCAAATATCAAATTAGCCACTTTAAGGCTAACATCACTGGGAACAGCCCCGCCACCCACCACCAACCGACCACGTACGCAACCTAGGGGTCATCCTCGACCCCACCCTCTCCATGACTAAGCAGGTCAACGCCGTTTCCTCATCCTGCTTCAACATCCTCCGAATGCTCCGCAGGATCTTCAAGTGGATCCCCACCGAAACAAGAAAAACAGTCACCCAGGCCCTCGTCACCAGCAGGCTGGACTACGGAAACGCCCTCTACGCAGGAACGACGGCTAAGCTCCTGAGACGGCTGCAACGCATCCAGAACGCCTCTGCACGTCTTATCCTCGACATCCCCCGACGCAGCCACATCACACCCCACCTGAGAGACCTGCACTGGCTCCCTGTCAACAAGAGGATAACCTTCAAGCTCCTCACCCACGCACACAAAGCACTCCACAACTCCGGACCAGCCTACCTCAACAGACGACTCAGCTTCTACACCCCCACCCGCCAGCTCCGCTCGACCAGCCTCGCCCTCTCCACAGTCCCCCGCATCCGGAAAACGACCGCCGGCGGCAGATCCTTCTCCCACCTCGCCGCCAAGACCTGGAACACCCTCCCCACCAACCTCCGACAGACCCAAGACCTACTGGCCTTCAGAAGACTCCTCAAGACCTGGCTCTTCGATCAGTAGCAGCACCACCCCCCTCTTCCCCCAGCGCCTTGAGACCCTCGCGGGTATGTAGTGCGCTTTATAAGTGACATGATTGATTGATTGATTGATTGATTGAAGGACAATGTGAGGGCTTGTGCTCCTACTGCCCTACTTCCTCCTTATTTTCTTATTTTCCCCAAATTCCCACTGATCTGAACCTGGAGAGGGGAAGTAAGGGGATGCAGTAGATGCTTAAGTTTCCCCATGCCAGTTGGTGATGCTGGGGGAACTCCAGCCGGCACATCTGCAAATGAGGCAACTCTGACTGCACAGTTGGGACCAGGGGCAAAAGGATGCAATGTACAAGTGGACGCCGCAAGATCAGTAACCGATTGCACAACTGATGACGAAGATTTAGAGGAGGGAGGACGCGCTTGATTAGACACTGACTCGACAACACAATCCCTATCCAGGCTCTCTGTCGAATCAGTCCATGCTAGGCTCCAAGTAAACCAGTCCTGCTATTACCAGGGATAGGCTGAGGTGCTCCTCTGTGAACCAACTAGTTGGTGAATGTTGGAAATGGCCCTTTTTGCAGAGTTATCCCTGAACTTTTTGCTTCTTCCTCCTATTTTTTCCTGACCTGTTTGTGTTGGTTTTAGGACTCTGGGCACTTTACCACTGCTGATCAGTGCTAAAGTGCATATGCTCTCTGTGTAAAATGTGTTGTGGATTGGTGTTTCCATGATTGGCCTGTTTGATTTATGTGTCAGTCCCTAGTAAAGTACACTGCGTGTGCCAGGGCCTGTAAATCAAATGCTGTTGGTGGGCTGCAGCACTGGATTGTGCCACCCACCCAAACAGCCCGTAAATGTAACTCCGGCCTGACATTGCAGAGCCTGTGTGCAGTCTGGTACTGCCATGTCGACTTGGCAAGGGCACCCACTTGCCAGGCCCTAACCTTCCCTTTTCTTACATGTCAGTCACCCCTAAGGTAGGCCCAAGGTACCCCTGTGGGCAAGGTGCAGTGTATGTGAAAGGTAGGACATGCCCTGGTGTGTGTGGCATGTCCTGATATTGAATTACTGCCAATTACGTTTTTCACTATGGCAAGGCTACCTGTTGCCCATAGGACAGAATGGGGAGTTTGTTTATAACATCTTATAAACATAACTGGCCCGGGGAATTAGGTAGGAAAATAACGTTTAGTATGCCTGAACTCAGAATCTAAAGATCCATCTTTAAGTGAAGGTGATTTTTACATTCTGTGTTTGAAAATACCACTTTTAGAAAGTAGGTATTTTCTTGCTCAGTCATCCAGTGTGCCTCTGCTAGAATGTGGATTGACTGTCTGGGTTTTGGATGACAGAGGGCTGTGGAGCAGGAGTGGCTCCGGATAGTCTAGGTGGGTCAGGAAAGGGCTGAATAGACCCGGGCTGTATTTAAAGTAGGGGGAGGAGATTTCCTTGCACCTGAATGGGTCTGGTCTGCCTCTGACAATGCCGTCTCCACCTCCTGCCAGGAAGCCACACCAGAGAAGGCAGAACTAGTTCTGGCTGGGCACAGACACTCTCTGCCTAAGAGATCAAAGGATTTTGGGATATAAATATTGGGGCCCAGACCCCTGAACTTTAGAACTCTTTTGGACCAAGAAGACTGCCAAGAAGAAGAGCTGGAGAAGCTGTGAGGAGGAACTACCACTTTGCTGTGTGCTTTGCTGTGTTGGCCTGCAGTGACTGCTTATGTCTTGGGCAGTGAAAGGACTGGACTGAACTTTCTGCAATCTATTTTTGTGAGTTTCTCCAAGGGCTTGAGGTAGAGCTTGCCCCCTGTTCAAGAAGTCTCAGGAACAACAAAGACTTCAAGCTCTTCTGCCCTCAGCACTGGGAACTGTGTGTTTTGTGCTACAACAGAAGAAAAGCAACCCGACGACGTCTACGACACCGCTGCTGACTCCGTGTCCTGAAGGCACCGCAGAGGGCACCGCCGCAACACTACACCGCGACCCTGGTCTCACCGACGACGCCTGCTGACACCGCCACTGAGCCGCTGCTCGCACCTTGACCTGTGAGCCCCGCACTCCGTACCGCCTCACTTCACGACGACGCCTTGGTATCCCCGACGACGCCGCTCCACGCAGAAATTGACGCCGCTGCTTGCACCGTGGTTCAAGGGCACCGCTCGTGAAGTTACACGACGCACCGCCCTCATCCCGCACCGCAGCCTTGGCCTACTGACGCCGGCACCATCGACTCCAGTTCGTCAGCCGACGACAGTGCTTCAGCAACGACGACGCCGCTGCTTGCACCGTGACCTGCCAGCACCGCGATGAGCACCGCATTCACTTCGCAACGCGACCCTGGTCTCACCGACGACGCCATCTGATGCCACCACCGAGCCGCTGCTCGCACCGCGACCTGAGGGCACCGCACGCCGCACCGCTACACTTCGCACCTCAGCACCCGACGCCTGCCGACGCCAGCGCTCCTGACTTCAACAGAGAGGAGTTCGATTTGCACTGCGTGTGACTTCGAGGGCCCCGACGATTCCTGCACCGACCTCCGGAACCGACGCCTGCGGACGCCGTGCTTTCGGAAGCTCAACGAGAGGTCGCCGACACCCTGCATTTCTAAAAGGTACTGTTTGCGGGTCTTCCCGACACCGTAGCTGGCCCGCGACGCCGCGGTCAGCCAGAACTGTTTGGATTTGTTTGTTCACGACGCCGTGATAGCCCCGGACAGAGCTAGCGACATCAAGGAACTGTTTTTCAAGCATATTTTGATAACTGAAGATTTTTAAGTACTGTATTGTGGATTTTTTTTCGTTTTTGGTTTTGTCTTAAGTATATAAAAATATTGGATATTTTTCTAAACTGGTGTGGTGTCCTTTTGTAGTGCTTACACTGTATTACTGTTGGTTATGTGCAAATGCTTTACACACTGCCTCTAAGATAAGCCTGACTGCTCGTGCCAAGCTACCAAGGGGTGAGCAGGGGTTATTTTAGAAGTTTAACTCCCTTATCCTGACTAGAGTGGTGGTTTCTGCCTGGCTTTGGCGCAAGCCCTAGCCTACCAAAAATCCCATTTCTAACAGTGAATCACTACAACTTGCCTGTGAGGGTCCACACACATCATCCTCTAGTAATGTCAATGAAGACAAACCCTGAGACAAATCCCCCCAAGACCTCCTTCCCCTAAGAGATCACCCAGGTCTTGGAGAGAGAATGGTCATCCATGTCCCCCCTGCAGAGCTAAACAGTTCTCCAATATCCATGAAAACCCATTGAGATACAGTGAGGTGTTGCAGGCTGTGTTTTAATGTCTTTGTAGGATACAGTGAGTGCGACATCCTGCTCCGTTCTTTACCTGATTCAGAACCAATTCTCATTCTGGTTAAACTCAGGAGTCCAATGTTATCACAATCAACGCAAAGAATAGTCCAGTACTATGCCTGAAGAAGCTAGACTAAGCCTGGCTGCCAGAGACTGGTCAGGAACATTGTCCCTGTCATGTGACACACTCCAGATAGAATTTGTCATTGTAAAAGACTCCCATGAGCTATATCAGGAACTGTCCGGTTTTGTTTTTACATCCTGTTCCCGATGTATGGGATTGGACTGATCATCTATGAAGTTCAGCCCATCGCTAAGGTTTGGGGGCAGTAGTGAATTCCACTGCTCTTACTTTAAGACTTATATCAGATCAGTTAGAGACCCTGAGAACTATCATATTGCAGACTGGAATGGCTCTAGATTTCGCCTTTGCTGCCAAGGGTTTGGTGTGCACTAACATTCGTGCAGAGGGTTTCGTCTTTGCTAAAAATAACTCCCTCAACATCCATGAACAAATAATCAAATTGGAGACAGTGTGAAGGAACTCGATAATATAAACAGTGGGTTTGATTTAGATGGTCCTAGTGTCTCTTCTTGGTTGGAAGGTATTTTTGGAGGATGAGCAATAAAGATTCTTGGAATGTACTTGTTGGTTTCATCCTTCTGATTCTTATTTGTATATGAATCTGCTTGTGTGTTATTCATTGTCTCACCAATAATAAAGGCTCTGCACCTTCTTTTCCCTTGACTATTCCTGAAGATGAGGAAAGCCTTGATAGCAATTCCGAATTTAAGATCAAAAGTTGCCATGATGATGAGTTGAATAATGACGTAAATAGATTGCTGCCCATCAATTTGATATAGATATTGCACTAGATGGTGCAAAATGGTGGGATTGCGAAATTCCAGGCAATTGCTTTGAAATCACGGTAACAGCTGACACTATGTTGATTGATTTACAACTATTGTGTTTGGCCATGTTGTGTGTAGCCTTCGTTGTTTTCTTGCCTTTGACATACTTAGCCTCACTCTTGTGCTTGGCAGTGCTAAATGAGAATTCACAAATGACAAACACAGCATGTGGAAGTTCTTCCCATGAGAAAGGTGTGCACCTGTTAATCTGAGATTCAGGGCCTGATTCACAAAGGTAAACTGAGACGAAAGTCTAACTTTACGACTTTCGGTATTCACAAAGGGCATTTATGAGTAGTAAAGTTAGACTTTTGGCTTAGTTTAACTTTAGTTTTGGTCTCAGTTAGACTTAAGACCAAAACTTAAGTTTAACTGAGACAAAAGTCCAACTTTACAACTCGTAAATGCCCTTTGTAAATGCCGAAAGTCGAAAAGTTAGACTTTCATCTAAATTTACCTTTGTGAATCGGTACCTCAGTGTCTGTTATGTGTACTCTCACTTGAAGTATTTATGAAGAAAACCTATACAAATCAGATAAATAAATTGGGGAAGGTTTAGTATTAGATGCTGACAGATAATTAAGTGGAAATGTTGCCACTTTACATAGCGATATTGCATGTTGCTTGTTTTACTTAATAAACTTGTGCTGACTAAACGTAGGCACACACGTAGTCCCTCTTATCTGTGACACAATGGAGGAAGGTGAAGTTCCAGTTGTTTAGATAGCCATTGTCCTATCGTTACCAGGGGCAGATGAAGAGCCAGCACCAGCAGAATCCCCGGCTGATGAGGGATTCGTGCAAGTGGCCTTGGATGGCAAGAAAGGCCATATTGCAAACTTGATAATAATGCCACCTCAAGCCTTGCATGTGATGACCAAGACACCCATGAACTTCCAATAGGGGGTACACTGCTGAAGGTGTCTGAGTCTTTGATGTTGCTCAGAATCTGTCAGTGACCAGGATAGACATGGAGCTGATGAAACTGAAATGGCAAGTAACTGAACTTTGTTTTACGAGGAGGTTTCTTTCATTTATTGCAGATCACTGTTTCTAAGCTAGTTGCGGTGTGTGCTTTTAACGCATCTACACTTCATCCCGCCTCAATGGGATTATATCATGGTGATTAAAATTTCCCTTAAAGCCCTTCTCTGTCAAGGTCATACACTTTTATAATAATTAAAAAATATACAATTGATTTCAGCAGTGCTTAAGTGTTGTTGCCCATTGCCTGAGCCAAGGAGGAGGGTGCATAAAGGAAGAATGCCGACAACTAGCATCTCTCTGGAGCTTCATTTTCCCTTCACTCATCTTTTCCAGCCTACCCAGTTCTCCTTGCTGAGACCTCACATCTGCCTTGTTCACCTAATAGTGTCCCCTTCTGAAGGCCTACAAAGTCATGCAAGGTTGCACTCTCTCACATCAAGACTAAGGATACCGCAACTGAGAGTCACTTGTTGCCCCTCGGTCAACATCGCCTTGTCGTCTCTGTGAACTATTGACCATCTCTATCCTTCTGAACAAAAGAAAACTCCTCACTCTATTTGCAGACCAACTCTGGGCTTCACCCTGATGTGCATGGAGACAACAGACCAACTCTGGGCTTCACCCTGATGTGCATGGAGACAACAGACCAACTCTGGGCTTCACCCTGATGTGCATGGAGACAACAGACCAACTGTGGGCTTTACCTTAATGTACATGGAGACCAACAGACCAACTCTGGGCTTCACCCTGATGTGCATGGAGATCAACAGACCAACAGTGGGCTTCACCCTAATGTACACAGAGACCAACAGACCAAGTCTCAGCTTCACTCTGATGTGCATGGAGAACAACAGACAAACTCTGGGCTTCACCTTAATGTACATGGAGACACACAAACCAACTCTGGGCTTCACCCTAATGTACACAAAGACCAATAGAAAAGGGGTGGATGCCCGTCTAACCTGAAAAGGAGCAATGTTCCCTCAAATCCTACCGAGAATTACCTACTACATTGAGCATCTGCACCAGGCCCTCCCACTGAATAGAAATGACTGGAGAGAGAAATTAGTTCTCTGTTGAAGCAGTACAGTTTCTAGGGCAACTTAATATTTCAGTCTGGGCATGAACCAGTGCTGCTTCCTCTTCAGAGCATGCTCAGACATTAACTGAAGGAAGATAACTCTGCGAGTAGCCGCAGGAATTATTGCTGCAATGTGAGACTGCATTGTGGACCTCCTTTGTAGGGAGAGTAGGTTAGGTACTAACTATGAGCATTTGGTGGATATTTGCTGGGTGTTGGGACAGTCCCTATGAGCTGCAGTCATGCACCCACCACCACTGGTTGTGGTGTTGCAGTACCAACAGCCCGTCACCTTGGTAAGTGGCAGTTGGTAGGAGGTGCTGGCAGTGAACCTTTGCAAGCTGAAGCCTGGAAGTCTTATTTAGTTTACCTTCATGGTGATGGTGGTTTACATGATAGAGCCATATGGATACTGGAATGGCAATGATGCTTTATATATCAAAACGTTTATGGATACTGGAATGGCTATGGTGTTTCACATACTGACAGGCCACATGGTTGCTGGGATGGCAGCAGTGTTTATATTCTTAGTCCAATGAAACGACAAGAATGCTTTACAAGCTGGAAGTATTCTTTATAGTAGGTACAATGTTCATGTTGCTTCACATACTGCTAAACCATATGGGGCCTTAACTTCTGGGGATTTTGTGGATAGCCGAATGACGATGGTGATTTACAAGCTGGGCCAGTGATTGTTAATGACATGGCAATTTCATTTTAAATGCTGAGGACTGTGGGTGGTGCAGAACATGGGTCTGGCAGTTGTTCATTATATGCAAAAGTATTAGGAGCAGTGTGAATTACTGACTGGCAACAGTGCTTTACATATTGGGGCAGTGAAGATTTCTGTGTTTGCAGTGGTACTTAATACTTTAGATCAACTTCAACTATTGGCATGACAGTGATACTTTATGTGCTTGGGGCAGTGCAGACCCTAGCAATATACTCCACATACTAGCGATAATGTAGGCTGCCATCCTGGAAGTATCTTTTGCATGGTCCATAATTCTACTGCAGAGGCCACATTCAGAGGCTCAGTAATCTAAGTGTAATAAAAAACCATCGGCAGTCTGAACAGTGTCCCATACAACACAAACAGCCCATATCACCATCAGTAATCACTCTTCACTGACTGGTACACTGAGGGGATTGATAACTTTCGAGCATCAGGCAAGCCTGTCGAATGGTATAATATTAGCATAACCCTGAATATTTGTGTAATACTCACACATATTGGAGGTGCACTATTGGGAAGGCAGTGCTTCTCCTTTTGCACAAATATTTACTTGCTGTCCATCCAAGAATATTTTCTAGTGTACTGTGAAGGATCTGAAAAGGGGACTTTAGAAGCTTGCTTAGCACGAACAGGTGAAGCTGGCAGCCCACCAAAATCCTCCACAGGTGCACTGAACTGACATACAGAATGCTTGGCAGGCGTTCTGTTTGGCAGGCTTGTTGGTATGTGACTGCACACACAGCTGCCATCTTGCAATGCTTTAAGAAAAAACATTCCAAGACTGCCCCTACACATGTTTGCTTCAGGAATGGATTAAGAGCCATATATAGATGGTCACCTGTCGATACAGTGGTGAGTGGTGGTGACATGTATGTGGGCTATTTTGCAAGTTGGGGGCTGATAAATGTTGAAGAGAGTGGAGGCTTATGTGAGTGGGAAGAGCAGGGAGACATACAAAATAGTCCCTCATTCAGTGCAATGCACGGTTATGAGTAGTGGAAGGATACAACTCATCCAATCAAAAAGTGTGAGACCAAAATGCTCTTTAGGCGAGATAAACGCAAGATAATTAAATAATTAATAGAATAAAAGAGCACCTAGATTTTGTAAAAGAGAGGTGTTTCCATTGCTAGATATACTGACTATACCAGTGACACACATACTTAGTTTTTAACAGTGGGAGTACTTCAATGTTATAAAAGCTGTTAAAAGAGAGTGTTCCAGTGTTTGATACATTCAATGTGTACAATATGCCACTGAGAAGTATTCAAGTGTTCGGTGTAATGTGTGTGGAGCAAGGTTAAGACTGATTTGCATATGCCTGGGTCCAAGCTTTGGCGGCATTGTGGGCCAAAGAACGATGGGTTGGAATGCTGCTTCAATCGTTTGCCAGACAAATTTCAAACGTGTTTGAGGTATTGTTTTGTGTTATCAGAGAGAAAAATAATATGTTCGATGTACTATCTTTGCAACTGTGATGGTGGTTGAGTGTTAGATCCACTATGTGTCTGCGTGAGAGTGCTTCATGGTTTACTGTAGTTACTGTTTAATGGTGAATTTGTCTCCATTCAGCCACCTCTTTCTTCTTCACAGACAATACGTGGTTACACTACCAGCCGAGCTCCACTACCCATCCTCAGAGAAAGTTTGCTTCCATCTTGTAAGCAGCGTGGCCTCCTTGGGCTTTGTGAACCTTGCCATCTCCCTGGAGTGCCAGGGAACCACCCTCAACCTTTACCATAAGGATGTGGCCCCAGGTGAACCTTTCAAGTGTGTCCAAATAACGGTGAGTATCCAACACCTCTGTCAGAACCCCATTCAAAGGGCCACGGGAAAGCAGGAGTAACTGGGCCCAACCGTGGGGGTTGAATTCTTCTACTCCTGACCGACCTACTGTGAATCCTGAGCAACTGGGCCAAGCACCCCTTCAGCACTTGACTCTCAGTGGTAGCGCTGGTTGCACAGTCCAAGGCTCTTGTCAGGGAGATAGACACAGGGGGTGAAAACAGGCTCACAACTCAAAATACACACAGCAGCAGCAGCAACAAATGATTACCCAGTCAAATACTTTTATGAAAAAAGGAGTATTTGTATACGACCACAAAATAAAATATGACATTCACAAACAATGCACAAAGTCCCCGGAGGTCAGAATTCTAGTTTTTGACAGGTGTGTCCCCGAGTCCCACTCCCCTCTAGCTAGTAGTAGTGGTTATTCCCCATTCACAATCGTCTACATTCAGGTTAAGCCCCACTAGTATTCCGAGTCTCAGAAATCCCACTCTGATTCTCGATTAAAGTCAAAAGTGCTCCAGTGCTGCAGCTCTATCTGTCAAACAAGTTCCCCGGGGCTGTCTGGCCTGAAAATCAGTCTTATGCACACTAGCAGGATCCAAGCGACCAGACTCTCCGAGTGCGCCGCTTTTTTAATGTTTTTTTTTAAACTCTTTTTATTTATCCACAAAATTATTGTACATACACAGAGCAGTAATATTGCATCATTGATCTCATTTACAGTTGAATTATCTATTTCTATTGACAAGTCTGAGCCCACCCTAGTAAGGACCCCATTCGTACCCCGCTTCCTTCTTAGATTCCACAATATATCTGCCATGCAACCAGAATTTCTCCCCTTTTTTGGGGCACCCTCTACTTTTATAAATCACTGATTCTGCTTACCAGCACCAATCCAGGTCATTTTCCCATTCCTCCAGTGCTGGGGTGGGTATCGCCCCCCACTTCCTTGCTATATTATGCTTAGCAACCACTGCTGCCAGCATCAGCCATTGCTACACATGACGGGGCCAGTGTTCGTTAGCCTCATTTGTTAAAATGAGCCATTTAGGATCTAGTGGCACATCCATATCTACCACCTCTGACATTACCTTTGTTGTCTTTATCCAAAATTCCTGAATGCTTGGGCACTCTCATATCAAGTGATAAAAGGATCCCTCCGACCCACACCCCCGTGACAACTCGCACTTTCACACCTCCCCATTCTATACAACACTGATCTGGAGTAGTATACTCTATGTAACACCTTGAATTGTATGAGCCGGAATCTGGCACGTATTGCCACCTCCCTTGGGCCCTGGAGTATTTCCACCCATTGATCTTCTTCTAAAGTGCCGATGTCACGCTTCCATGTCTGCCTAATCGTGTTCATGGGATCTGGGGCATTATTAATCATCTTTCTATAGAAGAGAGAGATTGTCTTTTCACGTATCTGCTCTGTCAAAACCCTATCTTCTAAAGGTGCAGCTTCTACTATTGTGTCACCTTCCCTGACGTGTTTCCTGAGTGCATGTCCCAATCGTATGTATGAAAGCCATTCACCCTGCCCCATTTTGTAGTCTCGTTGTAAACGCAATATACGCCCCTCCTCTCCAAATGTCACCTAGTGTCTCTATACCTAGCAATTCCCATTTGGCAAAGCCATCCAGGCTTCCTACCTCATTCAGAAAATACCCTGCCCAAAGTGGCGTCATTCCGGAGAGCTTCTTCTTCCACCCCAAGTATTTCGTGGCAGCTTTCCACACCCTCACTACCATCAGCATATGTGTCGGGAAAAGCTTGTCAACACGCTTACTATATAGTAGTATCTGCAGGCCTCTCATCCCCATGGCCAATCTATTGACCCTATAGGCTGGTTCCACACGATCATCAAACATCCAGCAATTGACATTCACCAATTGCGGGGCCCAATAGTAGCCACGGATATCCAGCACCGCCAGGGCCCCGTCAAAGACCCCCCTCTGGAGTTTGCTCAGAGCAATGCGGGGAGACGCTCCGCTCCACAATAATGTCCTAATTTCTGAGTCCACTCTACGGAAGAAACCAGGAGGTGTCTCATAAGGTGAATTTTGTAACATAAATAAGAGGTGTGGGAGTGCCATCATTTTGAACAGAGCCGCTCTGCCTATCAGTGTCAATGGGAGCGTACGCCAATGTTTTGCATCCGTGACTAGCCTGTCCAGCTGTCGGCCCAAGTTTTGGCTGTAAAACTCACTTGGATCACGTGTGATAAAGATCCGTAGGTATTTAAAGCCATTCTCCTGCAGCGGCACAGAGCATCTAGAGGTCATGGCAGGGGGCCTGATAGTGGAAACAGCAATGACTTTTCCCAATTAATTATATATCCAGAGTACTCTCCATATATATGAAAGATCTGAAGGATGCGGTCTATTGATTGCCTTGGCTTCTTAACATACATTAGGATATCATCCGCATTTAGAGAGATGCGGTCCTCCCACTCATCTCCTACAGGGATCCCCCATATCAATGGGTCTTGCCGGACCCAAGCCGCTAACGGCTCCAGAGCAAGCGCAAAGAGAATCTGAGACAGAGGGCACCCCTGTCTGGTCCCTCTCTGCAGGGCAAAATCACGGAAAACTGTTGCATTGACCCTTCCCCTTGCTAATGGCTAATTGTAGAGAAGTTTAACCCAGGCAATAAACTTAGGGCCGAAGCCACAATGTACCAGGACAGCATAGAGGTGGTTCCATTCCAAGCTGTCGAAGGCCATGCTCGCATCCAAGGACAGAAGAGCCGTTTGCTCTTTCATGCCTGATTGAGTTATGTGCAGTATCCCGAACAGCCTGGGCAGGTTCAGCCTGGTGCTGCGGTGCGGCATGAATCCCGACTAGTCCAGGTGTATGAGCGTCCCGATCACTCCTGCTAGCCTCATGGCCAATAATTTAGCCAGCACTTTAACTTCAAAGTTTAGTAGAGAAATCGGTCAACAAGACCCGCAGCTTGAAGGTGGTTTGCCTGGCTTTAGTATCACCATTATTACTGCTGTTTTTTGATCTGCCGGCAACCTGTCATCTTGTAGCGCCTGATTAAACATATTTAACATATGCTCCGCCATTACATCTAGCACCGCCTTATATAACTCCACCGGCAGACCATTGGGGCCCGCCGCCTTCCCGGACTGAAGAGCCCTGGCCGCTGCTTTAACTTCTTCTACCGTTAGGTCTAATTCCAGATTGTCACAGTCCTCTCTGCCTAGTCGCGGCATGGCGATGTCACGTAGAAAAGCCCCACAGTCTTCAGCTGAGTGTGCGGAGCGGGACGTATAGACTTCTTCATAGTACCGTGCGAACCCCTCAGCTATCTCCGCCCCGGTTTTCAAATTTTGTCCCTGTCTCGTTTAGCAGGCCGGGAACCCAGCCTCCCCCTGTCCCCTTACTGTCTAACCAGTAATTTAGTCGCCTTATCCCCAACATCGTGCAGACGGTATTGCGTTGCTCTCGTGAGGGTCCTAGCACTATCCTCCTCCACGACCCTAAGTTCCTTCTGTCAGACCTGGAGAAGATGTCTCTCTTTATCTGCCTGTTGGCCCCCCCACCTACCTGAGCCTCAATACGTAGTATCTCTGTTTCAAGAGCAACACACTTGGCTTGCTTTTCTTTCCTAATGGCACCTATTCTGGACTGAGTGCGATCTCTGATGACGGCTTTAAATGCTTCCCAGAGAGTCACGGCCAAATCCACTGTACCGCAGTTCTCAGTAAAATATTGCTCTGCTTCGGACCGTATTACTTCACGAAAGTCTTCATCTTTGAAGTGCCATGGTTCGATTCTGGGCGGCAGCGTATGATCCTCCCATGGACCTGCTAATTTCACTTCCACTGGGGAATGATCTGAAATTCCCCTAGCTATATGAGCTGCCTCTCTAAATTCCCCCATCCCGGCGACTTGTGTTATGAGATAATCTATTCTCGAGAGGCTGCCTGTTCCCGCCGAGAGGTGTGTGTATTGCTTCACACCGGGATTTTGATGTCTCCATATATCCTCCAGACCCAATGCCTCCAGAAACCCTTTAAGTTGACCACCCTGTCGTGGATTGTTCGTACCCCTTTTGCCCCTGCTCAATGCATCAAGTTCGGCCGAAATTATATCATTCAAGTCCCCTCCCAGGATCAACCTCCCTTCCGGTAGCTGCAATAGCATAGAGCCTAGTACGTCTAATGTGGGGGCTTGTAGCCCAGTTGGCGAATATACTGAGCAGAGGTTAATTCTAACTCCCTCCCATACCCCACTAAGCGCCGTGTATCTGCCCAAGTCATCTGTTATGGCTTTGTGGTGTGTAAACGGACATGAACGCTTGATCAGTATCCCTACTCCTCTAGAGCCTGAGGTTTAGCCTATGTGTGCCCTGAGACTATATTCAAACCTATCTAAGGCCCTACAGTGATTGCCCTTTAAATGTGTTTCTTGGAGGAGAATGACGTCTGGTAAGTGGCGTTTGATAAACAATAATACAGTTGACCATTTCAATTTCCCATTGAGTCCGTTGACGTTCCAGGACCAGATTTTTATAGAGGACTGTACATTGCTATAGGTCCCCATCTAAGTGTAGATTCATCCTGCCATTTACATTTACACCAAGGATCGTCATGCATGCATCCCTATATTCCCTACTCTTGCAGTACAATACTAAACTAACAAAACTATCTACCAACTTCCTCCCCTCCAATCCCTCCCTCCTACCTGCTACCCTGCTTAGAAGGTTTAGGAAACCCCAACTCTCCAACCCGCAGAGCGCCTGTCATCCCTCAAAAAACAGTACAATACTAGCTGAGAACTGACGGGGGTGGTCGATCAAGCAGGACTAACCAAATATACCAATAACATTCGGGCCTCCCCCCCAGGCCACCCAGCCAATGAATTTCTTCGGCGCATCCTGGGATAAAATTCTGAGCGCCTTGTCTTTCAAGTTCCATCAAAGTCTTAAATGTTCCTGTCTCTCATCAAGCGCCTCCCCGGCCCTGTCCCGGATGGGACTGTCTTACCTCCGCATATCTTCCTTACTTCACCCATTTGGATCATCCGCTCTCCGGCAGCTCCCGTGGGACTGGCTGATGACGCACGCCGCTCCCGATCCGCTCGTGGGTCACCCCTTTTGGTGACTGGTTCCATTCTGCGGCGGGATGCATGTTCTTGCTTTTTCCCAATAGTGCACCAGCCCTCCAGCCACTCCCACGCCTCCTCCAGAGTTGCGAAGTACCACGACTTCCCTTCCGCGATCACTCTTAGTCTGGCCAGAAAGAGCATCATATACTTAAGGTCACTAGCTCTCAGCTCCTTTTTGACCAAGTCGAAACATCTTCTTTGCCGCTGTACTTTCAATGTGAAGTCTGGGAAGAACCTAATGGTGGAGTTCTCATAAGGGAGATCTCCTTTCACCCTGGCGACTTGAAGTATTGCATCTCTGTCCCGATAATTAAATATTCTGGCGATTATGGTCCGTGGCGGGTTTCCGGGACGGGGGGGCCTCGCCGGAACTCTATGTGTCCTCTCAATGGTGAAAAACTTGGAAAGGCATGGTGGCTGCAATTTTTTAAGAATGAGGTCTTCCAGAAAGAGGTCCATATTCTGTCCTTCCGCTCCTTCGGGTACCCCAACTACCCTTATGTTGTTTCGCCTTGCTCTTCCCTCCTGATCTTCTAACCGCACCTCCATTTGCAACGTTTGTTGCGTTAACATGCAGACCTGCTCTTCGAGGCTCTTAGTTGTGGGTTGAAGTTGATTAATATCAGTCTCCGCAGCCGCTACCTTTTCATTGAGCTTAGAGAGATTCGCTCTCATAAGGGTAACCTCCACTGAAACTGCGTTGATCTTAGGTTCCAGAGAGCTCTTGACATCCCTAATTGCCGCCATAATCGCCGTCAGAGAAGGCTCTCCATCTTCCCTTTCATCTTCCCTCATTGCAGGAGGACGAGGCACAGTATAGTTCTCCATTTTGTTTGTTTGAGTTGAGCCCACCCCTCTGGACTTCCCCATCGTCTCGGGACCCCTCCTTGTGTACACTTTCCCTGTCGGAGGGCCCCAAGGCACAGTATCTTCTATCCTTCCCTTATCAGCAGACCGGGTTCAACCCTCTATGTGCTCCTCAACTCCCAGTTGCTAATTCAGCGGCTGTCTCCTGAGGATGTAGGGGGCTATGTTCAGGCCACTGCTGTGGGCTTCTTTCCGCTAGGTCCCTATAGGGATATTGCTTCCTTGATTGAACCTGGGGAGGGGCCTCCCTCCAGTGGCTTCACTCGGCTGTTTACTGGCCACTTATATCTCCTTTGCCCTGGCTCCCTAGGCTCTCAGGCGCCTCAGTTATCAGCTGCTACTGCCTCCCAGCTCATGACGCAGTCGAAGTGCCCCTTAATGGCCATGCCCATTGTGTACTCGGCGTAACGGCCATGTTCCCCACTCTCCCACAGGGACCAGATGTGGGCGTGTCTACCTCTGCACAGCCCCTAGATGTCGAGTGTCTCTCAGGGGGGGGGTCGCAGTCTCTCTCCGCCAGGATCGCCAGCACAATGGCACCATCAGCGTCGCCCAGGGCCACGCTCGTACCGGCCGTAGGCCGCGGGCCCCAGATTGCCTCTCTTTCACTCACTTCACGTTGCGCGGCCACCTTAGCTCCCCGCCTGTCTCTTCCGGCCTCTCCGGCTCTCGCTCTTCTACCTCGGCACTGTCGGGTGGGCTCCGTCGCCGCAGCTCTCCTGACTGTGGCCTGCTCCATGCTGCGTTGCGCGCCGACCGCCCTTCCGTTCACGGAGGTCTCCCGTTGCAGTGGCAATTGCTAAGATGACATCGATCCGCTCACCGGGTCGGATTCCACTAGCTGCACACTCGGCGCTGCTCTCACTGACTCGATGCCTCCGAAGTACAGGATAGTTCCCGGATATTCTGTGGCCTGGACGGGATCTGTTCTACTTCATGGCCATCTTGGTCCGCGACCAAGCCACGCCCCGAGTGCGCCGCTTTTGTAGATGTTGAAGCTGCAGCGACTGCCTTGGGTAAGTCTTTCATACGTGGCCCAGGACAGCTGCTGTCTGGTGTCCTTGATTTCCTCACACGTGGTCTTTCAGTGGCCATGGGGGTTCTCGGTGCTCCTCCGATGCCTAGGAAGTTTTTCGGGTTCTTTCTCACAGACTGGGTGCAGGGGTGGAGGGTGCGACGATCCTGGTGCTGGGTCTTAGTCACAGCTCGGGCCCGCTCGGGTCACCACAGTTGCCTCCTTTCTCTGCCGACGGTCTCGGCCAGACCACGTTTCTTCCTTTGTCCTGGTGCCCCATTCCCGGCATACGGGGTCACCATTCCTCCTCTGCACACAGTTGACAATTTCTGGGGACTCAAGCTCCCCTTCTTATAGTTCATTTCCAGACATCAAATGTGATTTAGTGTCTGAGTCTTTAAAGGTTATGTTGGGAGTCTGCTTCCTTTTGAAGTTCCCTCCCCTCTGTTTTCTCTTCCTCCAGAAAACACTGTAACTGTAGGAGCGACTCCAAAGCTGATAGCACCACAACATAGGCCATATGAGTGATTAGAGGCTCACACCTGGATGTCAGCTACAGTGATATGTGTATCAATGGTTACCTCAGGGCCTCAGCCCTACTCTTTATGATTCTCTTATCAGCCCCATTCCCTTCTGGGATGTGCCCATGCCCCTTTCCAGTCACCTCTCTGAATCAAAGAGCACCCTTTGAAGTGTGCGAAGAGCCTGGCTCTCCCTTCTGCCAATGTGTCCTACCCAGCTTACAGGAATGCAGCTATACACAAATTTGTCTGGGGGGATTCCTGTACCTCCTCTCCTCATCCAGTCTGCCCTGGGTCTCCCAAAATGGAACCCAGAGACTTCCATGTAGTGTACCATTAACAGGCCCATATCCACCCAGCCCATGCATATAATATACATCCATTGCACAGCACTGCGTTATCCCTGTATTGTACCATTCACAGGCACACCCAGCACATGTATATCACACATGCACTGTTTAGCACTACACATTAAACCAATGTAGGCAAAGGGTGAGTTAAGCACATAGTAGTGGAACTTTAAAAAGACCTGATCAATCCCACTGATCATTACACAGTTTGCTGCCACCACCGCGCTCATGCTGCTTAACTCCTGGCAAAGGCAATTGTGCTTTGGGTGCCCTGCCCGGTCCAATAAAACCACAATTCGAGAAACAGACCTATTTCATGGCATACAGTCATGATCCATGTATATGTATGACAACAAAACCAGCATTAGGGATCCAGACATGAGTACAGTTGGGGCACTCAAAGCAGGAATGCATGTCCTTCAACATGCAAAGGACTATTCCTTCCCAACAGACACCCTTCCTAGATCAGAACACCCCGAACCAAATCTCAACCTGGAGAGGTTGGGAGGTCAGATCGGTAAAACCGCCGGGAAAGTCAATCAACATTCCTGTAGCTCAAGCCAACTTTGTACTCCAATAGAAAGTCTAACCCTTGTAAAGAAATAGACCATCTCAACAACTTGGAATTCTCTCCCTTCATAGCCATTAACCATTTCAGCAGCTTATGATTTGTTTGTAATACAAACATAGGTCCAAAGAAGTAAGACAGGAACTTATGCAAGGCCCACACTATGGAAAAGCACTTCTTCTCAATAGCTGCCCAGTTCTATTCTCTGGGTAGTAACACCCTACTAATAAAGGTTACCGGACGCTCTCCACCTTTGTCATCCATTTGAGCTAAAATCTCTCCAACTTCTTTATCAGAGGCATGCTTCTGTACAATGAAAGGCTGATTATAGTCAGATTCTCTCAGTACAGGTGCAGTGCATAGTCCCTTCTTCAGTTCCCAAATGCTTTCTGACATTCCTCAGCCCAAATCACTTTCCTGGCCTGCTTCTTGGAGGTAAAAGATGTCAATGGAGCAGCTGTACTTCCATAGTTTGTGTGAGAAATTGGGTTGTTGGTTGACTTGCTTTGTTCGCCCTAATTTGGCACAGTATGCCCTGACGTGGGTTCTTTGCTCACTTTGCCACTGGATTCAAGCTAGTCTGGCTGATGTGGGGTGTTACCCTGAAACCGATCCCAAGATGCTTGTTTCCGGCCCAGGGAAAACCTGGCTTGGCAGTTCGGGCTGAACTGTTCCCATGAGGAGCAGGGTCAAAACTGATTTGCACATGGCTGGGTCTGAACTGGGGTGGCGAAGTGAGCTAAAGAACGATGATGCATTCAACCCAGATCTGTGACTGTTGCTGAGTGTCTGAAAAGTTTCAGCACTCTGTTCATCATCTCCTTGTGTTTGCAACCTTTTAATTACACAGCACCCTGCTCTATGGGTTACCTAGGGCCTTCTTTAGGGGTGACTTATACTTATACACAGATACAGTAGAGGCGGACGGACCCTGTAGTTCAACATTTGTCAAGGTATCATGCCCTATATATACTTCTTTGGTGTCCTCTATGGTGTCCTCTAAGTTCTGCAGAGGTATATACCGGGCATGACACCTTAATGAAAGTGTAACTACAGAGTCCACCCACCTCTGTGTATCTATGATGTTATGGACAACACCATTTAAGATGCACTCACAGGACGCTACCCTGTGTTAAATCATAATGGAGATCGTGAGTCACGACAAAACCGCACGGATTCACAAGTAGTAGTATACATGTGTACACTTGTATATGATAGACACATGATATAAGGGATCAATCAGTCCTGAAGAAAGCCAATTGACCCTGCATCCAATGGGCAAAACTTCCTGTCCCCACCTTGTGACCAGCATAGGATACAGAGGACTGCCCCACCTGACACTTGGTCACTTTGATTCCCAGTTTCGCCTCCTGCATACTAGCCAACATCTGTTCAAGGTGCCTCAGGTGTTCTTGCCATGAAATGCTAAACACCGCAATGTCATCCAGGTAGGGTAAACAGAACTCTTTCAGTCCTGCTAGTACATGGCTCATCAGGTGCTGAAAAGTGGCAGGAACATTCTTCAACCCAAAGGACATCACCTCGATCTGATATAGCCCTTCTGGTATATACCCTGGTATAGAAAATGCAGTCTTCTCCTTGGCATCTGGTGCCAAAACCAAAGCAGTTTGCCATTACCCACTGGTCTGATCCAAGGTGTTCAAATACTTTGCAGCACCTAATCGATCCATACGATCATCTGCATTAGGAATTGGATGGACATAGGTCTGGCTTACCTCATTAAGGGCTCAGTAAGTCCACACACAACCACTAATTAGTAGTCTCTTGCTTTGGTATTAGCACCTCAAGACTAGACCATGGACTACGAGATCTCTCAATGACCACCAGGTCCAACATTTTGGCAACTTCATCCTTAATACATCCTTAATCTGTTCAAACATTCTGTACATCCTGTGGCTAGGTCATGCACACAGACAGGTTCCAACGCTGGAGTCAGCGTGAAGAGGTTGGTAAACCGTCCCAACACCTCTCTACATTCCATATGCTGCTCCTGCATTAAACCAGGGGTTAGCTGAACCCCTTCCACAATGCTATTCGTCATGTCACTTTGCAGCAAGTTAGGAAGAGGCTCACTATCTTTCTCAATGACCTCTGCCGTAGCCATGACATTCACTGTATAATTTCTTTGGCTAGAACACCCTCTTGGGTTCCATTATGGTACCTGTGTTCACCAAGTAGGTAACCTCAGAAATCTTCCGAACTGCCTTGTATGGCCCATACCATTTGTCCTCTAAACTCCTCGGACAGATAGACTTTAGCACCAACACCTCCTGGCCTCCCTGACACCCAGTCAGCAGAGCCTTCTGGTTGTACCACTCCTTTGTCAGCGCTTGGATGGCCTAAAGGTTTTCTTTTGCCTGGCTCATGTATTTAGTCATCAATTTCCTAAGGCCCATCACATAGTCCACCACATCATTCTGTGGTGACTCTGAGGTTCCCTCCCACCCATCTCTGACTAAGGTGAGTATACCCTGCACTGGGTGTCCATACAGAAGCTCAAAGGGATGGAACCCTACCCCCTTCTGCTGAATTTCTCGGTAGGCAAACAAGAGACATGGCAGGAGAAGATCCCACTTCCTCATGATTTCCCATCATGCTCTTTAGAGTCTTGTTAAACTGCTCCACCAAACCATTGCTTTGTGAATGGTAAGCCGTGGAGAAGTGGTATGTCACAACATCTTGCTCCCACATTTCTCTCATGTAACAGGAGATAAAATTGGTTCTTTGTTTGGAAACTACTGACCCTGGAAATCCGACCCCAGAAAAATCCCCAGGAGAGCTTTCACTATCACCCGTGCAGTTATGATCCTCGGAGGAATAGCTTCCAGGTACCTGGTGTCATGGTCCACCACAACCAAGATATGTCTGTGGCCTGACTATGGGGGGAGGTGTCAAATGAACCAATTATGTCTGTTCACACCTGATCAAATAGAACACCTACAACTGGTAGAAGCCCTAACAATTCCTTAGTCCTCCCGCCTGTCTTACCACCCATCTGGCAAGCAGGACAGTTTGTACAGAACCTCTCTGTGTCCCTGTGCATCCTTGTCCAGCAGAACAGAGGGTCGAACCCATCCTGGGTCTTTCTAATCCTTAAGGGTCCTGATAAGGGCACTTCATGGTCCAGTTACAACGGGAAGTACATGTGCACTAATGAACCACCAGCCTCCTGCTAGTTCCTGGATCAGGATTTACTGGCTCACTATAAAATAGGCCATCCACCCAGCCACCATAGTATTTCCCGACCACTCCATTGCTGACCTGTTCTTGGGCTTACTTTCAAAGTCCCACAAGCTTAGGGCATTCCTCCTGTAGGCAATCCAGCAGCTAGCAAACCAGCAGCTCTGGAAGTGACTGAGAATCCAGCACCCGGTCTGCTTCATGAGCCTCATCCTCCCCTCCCTCTTGGAGCAGAAGCAATGACCTCCATAGCCATTGCCTTACTGGAATCTGCTCTTTCCAACAAACTAGCTTGTACTTGTCCCGGCAAATCAGGAATGATCCCAGTCCCATTCTGAAACTAATGTGCAGCCTTTGCTCTGCCCATAACAGCTGCTATGGTCCAAGCCATAAAGGCTTCTGGTCCTTGCACCAAGCCAGGGGCAAAGAAACCATTGGCCAATGGACATCCAACTCCTTGCTTTTCCCTTACCCTGACATCAATCATGACCATCTTCACATTGTGCTCAATCTCAACCATGGCTGCAGGTACTCCATGCCCTCGCCACTGGCTACCAAACCTGTATCCTTGGTCCCATGGAGTATCTTCTCAGGCTTAAGTTACTTCCTCTCAACCATATTGCGGAAGGCTCCAGTATCCCTCGGGGCAGGCACTTTCCTCCAATTGCTATTAACTTCCTGCACAAACCCCATCATATTAGGATGAATGTGCTTCAAAGCATAGGGGTACTTTTCTCAGATCTACATAGCTACTATGTTGAGCTCAACCAGACCCCTCTCAAGTCCCTTCTCCCACGTGTAGCATTGCTTGCTATCACGAGCGCTGCTGGGTCAGGTCCTTTCGCCTGACCATCTCTCTTGAAGTGTCCCACCTTGTGGCACTTGAAGCTAGTCACCACCTTGGACTTGAAAGAACTTCCCTTTCGTCCCTTCTCATGATGCTACTTCCCAGGCACATTATTACCATTTTTCTGGGCCCTCCTCAAGTCCCATGGAAAGTACCCTGGCCCTTACCCTCCGCATTTGAACTGTCTGTGGAGAGTTCCTCTTACCCTTTGGCTTAGAACCATGCTGCACTAGCCCCTTGTAAACCCTTTTACCTAACCACTTGTCAGCCAACACTGCAAGCTTCTCAGGATCCCTCTCTGTCTAATCAAAGTGGGGTACAGCACTCCTTCTTGAGTTGATCTATCACTGTCATCTGGTGAAGGCACTGAAAGTCCTTGGCCTCTATCCCTTTCACCCACTCATTCCAATAATGCACTGCACCATGAACCCAAGTCTCAAACGGAACACGATTTGCTCTCTTGCAGTCACAGAATCTCTGAAAGAACTGAGCTGGCATTAGCCCATCCTTCTAATCAGAGCCTCCTTTATTCACTCATGGGGCATCTGGTCTGCCACAGGCACCCTTGATTGATGTCCCTTCTAATGGCATGCACCCCATTCATTGCCTGTGCCTTACAAGCGACCTCAAAGCTCACAAACCATTCCAAGATGTCCTGACCGTCTACATACACATGCACAAGATCTCTTAGAACCTTGGCCACAATCTGGCCATACCGGATGTAGAGTCTTTTATCCCAGATGGAGATATAATTGCTGCTATCCTAAGTTTCTCTCTCTCAAGGGCTATCCTTTCCCTCTCCAGCTCTCTTTACTTTTCCTTCTGTTTTTCTTCCCTTTCATGCAATTTCTCTTCGTGGAACAGTTCCTCCTGTTTCTCCTGACTCCTCTCCACTTGTTCCCGGTGAGCAAGCCTTAGCTTTTTCATCTTGAACTCTCTGGCCTTGTCTTCTTCCTCAGCCTTAACTTTCTGAAGCACCAGCTGCAAGCGCAGGGTCTCTGTTAGGCTTAACCCATCCAAGGGATTTACTCCTGGTATTGGTGACAGTGGTACCCTAGAAATGAGGTGTACACACCCGGGTTATTCTAGAAACTACAGGTGATGAGTGTCTTGGTGGAACTGTAGACAATGCATTAGGAACTCACACTGGGTGTGTCTGGGATAGAGCTAACCTAACGGGATCCGAGAGCCTGACACTCTGTTACTGGGTTCCTACAATGTTTTCCTCCACAGTCAACTGCAGCATCATCCCTTTCATCCAGTGTCTCAAACTGGCACCTGATGAAATTAGCAAAGACCTGTATGTCCCTGCTCTTGGGAATCCTCCACACTTTGTCTCTGCATAAATTATTCATTTAATCTATGGATATGAAACTGAGGTCTATTCCCTACCATGTGTTTTCCATTGATTATGCGTGTCGACTTTGTGTGTAAAAACTGAGCTTATTGCACTACTGGCGTTTCTCCTAAATGTTAGGCATCCCATCACTGCCACCAATTGGCAGAATCCCGTCCACGAGGCAACAATGAGCTACTGGGGCCAACTCTGGAAGTTGAGGCTTTTTACTTCTGACCTCCGGGGACCGACCTACTAAGCATCCTCAGCAACTGGGCCAAGTGCCCCTTCAGCACTTGATTCTCAGTGGTAGCATGGGTTGAGCAGTCCAAGACTTCTCAGGGGAGGGGGTAGTAGACAAAGGGGGGTGAACACATGCTCACAACTCAAAACAGGCACAGCAGCAGCAATAAATGACTGTTCCGTCAACAGAGGCCATGGGAGTGACTAGAGGTTCACACCTGGATGTCAGTCATAGTTAGATGCTTATCAAAATGTCAACAAAGGGCCTCAGGCCTATTCTTTATGATTATGATTATTTATCAGCCCCATCTCCTTCATAAGATGTTCTAGGCCCCTTCCCAGTGACTTCTCTCTGAATCAAAGAGCACCCTTTGGAGTGTACAAGGAGCCATGCATGGCTTTGTAAATATTACTAAAGCCTTTGCGTTGTACTTTGCATGACGCAAGGTCAAAGCAAAGGCTTCATAAATATGGCCCTAAGATTTCAAAAGAGATTTCTTTTTGTTGATGAAAGATAGCTATATGATACATACTTAGCTGAAATCATATGCCTCTGTATCATAGCCCCTCTAATTGATATTGTCTTTTGAAATCTTGCTGGTCAAATTCAGAACAGCTGAAAAATCACTTTTGCTAAAAAAAAAAAAAAAATCCTTTGCCATGACGACTTGTAAACTTTAAGACCTTTCCATAAATGTTCTTTTTTTGGAAATGCCATTGAAAACGTGGTAAGTCTTTAAATTTATATCAGCAAGAAACAGTCCAGTATGTTCAGAATTAAGCTTGACATTCCACCAAATTCTCACTAATGATTGGAATGCCTCTGAGATCAATGTTATTGCCCACTTCCTTCATTCTCTCTATGCTAAGCCACTTCTGTCACTGATCGCAGGTTATCGCTGCAATCTATGCCTTAATTGGCGCATGATACCCATGTTTATTGCAAGGTCCATACTGTGAACAACATCTGGAATCTAAAAACCTGTCACACAAAACTGCAAAGATGGATGACTGCAAAATCCTTGAAAGTAAACCTAAGTAAAAATGGAGCTCTTTCTTCAGGTATCAGGGAAAAAGTCTGAGCTTTAGGTAAATTAATTCCCAGACATCAAGTTCAAATGAGGATCTTCAGCCAAATTCCTGGGGTTCATCATTGACTTAAGCCTAAGTCTACAAGGCCACATAGCTGAGATCAACAATTTAGCACTTTTCCAGCTCCACTAGCTTAAGGAAATTAATCAAGCCATCCTCTTGGTCATCTTTAGTATGTGGCTTAGAACTTATTTCTGTCTCACAATGGACATTGACAGTGTATTTCTTACAGGACTCTGAACATCACGCTAGGTCCCCTCTATAGACTGCCTTCCCCACTGCCTAAGTGGTGACCGGGACTAAGATGTTGAATCATACCCCTCCACTGAGAGATCTACACTGAATTCTGCGGTTCTCACGAATTGCATTCAAAGTCTAGTGTACTGTGGCCACAGTGGTCCACAGAAAACTGCTATTCATGGGATGAACTAGATCAACAAGAAGGAATACTCCCATACTACTTGAAATCTTAAGAATATCCAAGATCTAAATGACAAATTAGGCATCCTCTGGTCTTAGTGCAATGCCATAAGTGCGACTGGTATGCCCTGATGTGAGTCTTGTGCTCATTGTGCAAATGGAACCAAGTTACCCCAGGCTGAAGAGCCCCAATCAGTGTGAAACTGGTTTTGGGTTGTTTGTGTTCTGGTTAAGGGAGGATCTGGCCTGTCAGTTCGGGCTGGACGGTTCGTATTGGAGCAGGATCAAAACTGAATTGAATGTGGCTGTGTCCAAAGTGGGGTGCCTTGGTGTGCAAAATAATGATGGATTTCGATGCGGGCCTTGCGTAATTACCAGTGGTTGAGTTTAATTCAAGCATTCCACCCACCATTTTTTGAATACTTCAGACTTATTCGCAAGCTCCTTTGGCGATAAGATACATCTTTCTCAGACCCATCTCAGTGAGGAATGATGTGACCTCAATATTCACAGTTTAGCATGCCCTGACTGCCTTGTCTTAATAGTCTTCACAATGATACCAGCAGTCAAATTAAATAAATCGTAGTCCTTAGAGGTTGCATTTTGGAGCAGGTCTTCTCTGTGTTTGCATAGCTGACCAGGTCTCCCAGACCAAGAATATCTTTATTGCTTCTTCTGGCCATTGATTCTATTTCCATTAACGAAAACTTCTTCAAAGTGACCTTACAATTGATTTGCTGTGCAGAAGGGAGCAGCTCCATTAGGCTCTCCATTATAATAAACTTATTTTGATCAGGGTCACCTCCATTGCATTTACCATCTCCAGTGTGGAACCTTTTTGCTGCTGGGAGGGAGACCCTGGAGTGAACAGTTTTGTTAACTTGCCTGTGATTTTATTTTTGTTTTCCTTAGGGGGCATTAGGACTTCACTTAGGAGGCTCTCAATGAGCTAACCCACTCAGCCCTTAGTATATTTCCTGATGTTTATTTTCAGCTCTCCAGAATCACCATGGGAACCAGTTCTCACTGCAGCACATTTATTAAATGTTAGCAGTGGTTAATTTGTAAAAAAAAAAGTGCCGGGGCTCTCCTCAGGAGGCAACGCTAACTGGAGCAATGTGCTGGTGCAAACTGCCTCCTGACTAGAGCCCCGGCACTTATTATCCTGGAGAGGACTTGGCCTAATGGCTAGAGCTGCCGATTTCGGAGCTGGGGAATCGGCGTGGCTCACCGTCCTGAGTCTGGGGAAAATCATGTGCTCTCTAAATAAGTGTGTCCTTAACTTGTGCTATAAGCGCCAGTGCCGAGAATTAGGTGCCGGTGCTGAGCACCGGAAAGCACCGGCTCAAATTAAGCACTGAATGTTAGAGGGTCATGATCACTCATCAGGGCAGCTTGTTAAGAAGTCTCTCTCCTGCACCCACCCATCCAACCTCTTTGCTTGGCATCACTCCACAGCTCTCTCTGGCACCATCACTGCATTGATGGATGCAATTAATCTTTGCAATAGCGACCTCTGTAGCTACACTACTATCCGCTGCACTCATGTCCGTGTCTTAGTGTCCATGCTAGGCTCAGCATTCCCTATGTGAACTTCCCATTGAACACATCTCCCAGCAGCGAAGCCTGTGGCTTTCGCCAGGTGGGGTATAGTGACACAGCCTAATATATACCGCAGGGCAACTGAGAGATCTCCAAATACTAAATTAGGTTAATTAGGAGCACCACTGCTATTCATTTCCAAAACTTGCCCTCCAAAAAGGTGCTTCCCATGATCTCATCTTTGCTACCAAACAGATCATTGGAATGGGGGCTGTGCAGAAGTTCCAGGCAATACCAATACACTTGGTGACCAGAATGCTCCATTGCCCTTTTGGGCTTTCTGTTCACAAGCATCTTTTTCTGGTACTGTGGTAGGTCCACCTGAAGGAATCCATGAGACTTAAATGATTGCTTAGGAAAGGGGCAGGATGTATCCTGTTGCATGGATTCTTCTGCTAACACTAGCTGTGCCCTGCTAGTGAAATTGCACCCTCCTTGGTCTGTGTACTTTTGATCAGACCACTTTTTTGGGATGATATTATTCTTGTGGACATTTCTCATACCACCCTCTGCTTTCTTGCCATACAGGTCCCTGCTCCAAAAGGGGGCATCCAGGAAGTGGCCACAATCAAGGTATCTATTCTAGGGTCTGGCGTCGACTTCACCGAGAGCAAGAATGTCTTGATCCGGCAAATCAACAATGGGATTTTGGTGCAGACAGACAAACCTATCTATAGACCAGGACAGAACGGTAAGACTGGAACCTGCTTCCTCCAACATGGGCATTGCCCTGAGTATGTTTTTTTTGTTTACGCTGGAATAGGCATGTTTATTGTTGATGATTATGTACATACATGTTACAGAGTCTTCCATAATAGCTCTGAATCGCCTTAAATTGATTAGACCATCGGAAAACATTCATTCGCTAATAACATTCATTCTATTTGAGAATTTGGCATTAAATCTTTATAAAAAATGACTTAGATGGAATTGCTTCTATATTTTATTTTTTATTTGCACCTTGGCTAAGTGGATAAAGTTACAAAGCTAAAAGTGGTTTCAAAAGTCCTATTCAAAATCCAGTAGGATTCTTTTGCTGACAACTAAAGTAAAGACAGCTAATAGGATTGACTGAAAAACTTACCATGACCTGAACTTGGGCCAGAATAGATCCTGTTTGTGAGCTTGGTGTAGATCTGTTTAGTAGAAATTAAATGATTAAAAATGGCTAAAAGACGTTTGAAAGGGTTCATTTTATTGATATCTAGACTCTTAAGTTTGCAAACAACATATATTTTCCACCAAAAACCCACATGTTTTTGGCTCTGAAACTACTTTTCTGATCTGTGGGTTCAGGGTTGGTGAACTGAGCCAAGCAGTTCTTGAATCGCAAAAAGCTGATTCGCTGGCAAACTTAAACAACTTTGTTCCAGCTGCCAGTACATTATGCATGTGGTTTGAAAACTGCAAGTCGTAAACTTCCAAAACAAAAAGTTTTATGGGGAGGTAGGAGGAATGCGAGGAGAAAAATCAGAGGGGTGGATTATCCCCCTAATCAATAACGCTCTATCCACCCACCGCAAAGGCAGTAACCTGAAGAGCAACGGCACAAAAAAGAAGGTGGTGATTATTATCCGCTGACACATAAAAAGAGGGGAGGGGTTTAACCAGACGTGGACACCTACAAATACCTTGGGGTTTATTTGGACAGCAGGGGGCGCTCTGCTCTGCATTTTCTTGCCCAACAGGCGGTGGCAAATGTGGATTTTTAAAGTAAACATGTAGGAAAGTCCTAATTTTATTAAAGACATGGAGGCGAGTACTATGCTTTTCTTTCTTGCGTTTAATTCAATAGCAGCCAGGTAATTAAATGGTTAACAGAAAGAAAATAAAAGTATATATTCCATCAGGCTTAGGTGATGGACTACAGATGGAGGCCACACAGGTGTTACATTAGATTCTCTATAGACAGTCCCTTTAATCGGTGTCCTTCCTCTTTCTTGCTGCTAGCAGTCAGTCGTTTAAGTTCTTTACGCTGTCATTACATCCGCAAACTCCTCCGGTCTTGACATAAAAATCATTAACATGGGTAACGACACTCATAGATAAGCTGGCAACTTGGTTGGACAGGGCACAATCCATTTGTTACAGAAGAATGTTCTCACTACCAGGATGTGCTGCCCAAATTTGTCTAGAATGTTGCTTGTCTTTGCTACATCTGATATTGAAGGCAACATTTTTAGCTTATTGGTTCAAAGCTAAACAAGCAAAGAATGACGCATTAAAACACGCAATTTGTGAAATAATCCTCACCCCTCAAACAGGATGGCACAGCTAGTGGAATATGTTATGTTAAAAGGACTTATAGAGCGCATAGCTGCCCCAGCGACAGGGCTTCCCAGCACTATACAATAAACAGATGATTCCACACAAAATACAGCCACAGGGGGAATCACAGTACCTCAAGATAGAAACAAACTAGACTGTAAATAGCCATGTCTCAAGTAGTTTTCTGAAGATAAGATGGTTTTGTGTTTTCCATTGATAGAGGGGTAGTTTGTTCCATAAGGCTGAGCCATTGCTCGAAAAGAGCGCCCTCCTAATCTCTTTCTTTTGATCCAAGGAACAAAGGCTAGATTGAGATCAGCCGAGCGAAGTGACCTTATTCGAGAGCATGGTAGGAGGACTCCGGCGAGAATGGGAGCTCCTTGCGAATGCAAGATCTTATATGCTATTCACATAGTTTTAAACTGTACACGTTTCTCCATGGGGAGCCAATGGAGTTTATGGAGGAGTCCAGAGGCTGGACAGAATTTGGGAAGAGAGAAAAGCAGTCTAACTGATGCATTTTAGGCAATCTGGAGCCTTTTTGTAACTGATTTATTGACGCTCAAGTACCAAAGATTGCAATAATCCAGGCGAGACAAGCGATTGGATTATCGTCTCCTGGATTACAGGGTCCATAACAACAATGATACGTTTAAGTCCTCCCAAAAGACCAAAGCAGGTACTCACTAGTGATCTGAATTAAGTCTCGGAGGAGAGTGTGTCGTCCATCCATATGCCTATGGGGCATATGTACAAGAAGATGCAGGAGTGCGGTGTTATGCCAAATTTGGCAATGCCGCCCTCCGTCATTTTCAAAACACAGGGATGCGCCATATTTACGAAGATATGGCGCACCCCTGTGTTCTCCTAGCGGTGGCTCTAAAAGAGCAGCCTAGCACCAGTGCAGGACCCTGCCGCCATGTTGCAAGGGTGCCTGCGCTGGAGAGGCAATTGTTTATGTGCAGGAAGGGAGACCTTTCCGCACATAAACAATCAATAATGGCGATTTGCTCTTTCTATGTGTGCTGCAGAATGCAGTCATATAGAAAGAGCAAAAAACGAGGAGAAACGAATAATTTCTCCTCGTATCGCCATTCTACGAACAGGTATTTCCCGGTCTTAGTTTTTGGCACATCTCCAGCCTTGTAAATATGGGGCAGCGTCAAAAACCAATTGGCGTTGCGGTGGAACGCCCACTGCAACACCCATTGCATGCCCCTTTACCGCAAAGGACTGCAGCGGAAAGGGACATATTTACAAGGTGGCGTTAAGCCACGTTAAGTGGCTTAGCGCCACCTTGTAGATATGGGGAATGCCGATATGCCACTGGAGCATCAGAAAAAGTGACGCTTCGGTGGCAATAGGGGCTTGCAAATATGCCCCTAAATTCTTTATGACCAGTTTGGGCTTGAGAGGAGGCCCAAGGCCTTCCAGCCAGCAGTGGGACCCTCAAGTCTGGGTGTGATTTCCCAGCAGGAGTATTTCCATTTTGCTAGCATTTAACTTTAGGCAATTACTATTCATCCAACGAGCGACAGCAAGCATGCCTTTCTGGAAAGTTACGATATCTTGTGTTGCGTCAGCTGGGAGCGAAAAAATAAGTCGGTTATCATCAGCATAAGAAAACAGTGAGATCCCAAACAATTTGTCAACCTGAGCTGGTGGCTGAACATAAATGTTAAATAGAGTAGGGCTCAGCGAGGAGCCCTGGTGGACGCCATGTTTCAGGATTCGCTGATTCGATGAGAATGGAGAGGATATTACTTGGAAACAGCGAATACTGCGCTGAATGTCATGGAGGCACCAAAGATCTGAGCGAATAATCTTCCTGCGCCCCCTAACGTTGAAGTCACTGATAAAACAAGCAAAGATTATTTCAAGGGAGAAGGATGCGCAGGAACTAAAGGAAAATGCGCACGGCACTTGGGCAGTAATGCTGAATGAACCAAGTGTTCTTTCGATCTATCTCTCATTATCTCTTGGCCAGGACTAAATTAAACTGAAATGGACATATGCTCTACATTGCTAACATCTATGGCCCTTATGAGGAAAGACACACAATTCTGGTGAGACCTAAACAAAAATCTCTCTGACCTCCCTGATAACATTCATCGTGTCTTGGGTGAGGACTTTAACCTCCCACTTGACATTGCCTTAGATAAATTATCATCCTGTATTTACAGACCAAACAAATCTCACAGGCTGATGAAACATCTTCTCAAATCCCTTAACCTGACATCTCCTGGCATCTCCACAATCACAGAGGAAGTGAATTCATATTCTACTCACACAGCCACAACACATTTACAAGAATTGACTATATACTGACCAATAAATACCTGACTTCCTCGGCTATCAACCCCAAGATTGAACTAATCTTAATTTCGGACCATGCATGCAGATCATTAGACTTGAGCCTCACCGACAATGCACCCACTGAATAAATCTGGAGAAGGAATGAGGAAATGCTAGAAGATGATGAATCAAAAGAGCTAATCATTTCCACAATTAATCGCTTCTTTGAAGAACATAATTCTGACAATTTATCCCTAAAAGTCTTTAGAATGTCATGAAGGCCACCTTACAATGGTTAATGATTGGACTCATGTCCAAGAAAAACAATGTAAGTACAAATATACCAAGTTTCTCAGCCAGGGCACACATATATGGGTAAATAATATAAATTCAAAAAATTTACTAGAACCTTATAAAGTGGGAAGGATACTGGCTAACTATCTCTAAGCTAAGAATAAAAAGATGCATATTGCAGAAGTAATAGACATAACAGGCAATACATATGGAACTTAACAAAGAGATCCAGATTTCAGAAATTTCCAAAGCTATCCTGTTATTAAAAGCTAGAAAAGCCCCAGGACTAGATTGCTTTCTCGTGGCATTTTATAAAAAATTACAACACACCTTACTCCTCCACATAGGAATACTTTTTCCTCCTTCAGCATCTTCGGGTAAATCAAAGGTACGGCTTCAGAGGCCACGCTCTAGTACTCCACAAAGAAGGGTAAGACCCAGTTGATCCAAAAAGCTACAGACTAGTATTGTTACTCAACATACAATGTAAAATCTATGCAAAAATATTAGCTTTAAGACTAGAAAAAATCCTCCCCAACATTATCCACATTTCTCAATCAGGTTTCATCAAATTAAAATATGCTTCTGATAATATCATACTGTTTGCTCATGTCCATACAATGGAGCGCCCTGCAGCTTTTGGTCACTGATAGAAGCTGAAAGGCTGTCTCCCTGCAAGGCGCTTTGGCAATTTGAGAAGAATAAACATTATGCAGATACATTGATCAAAATGTTTTCCCTGTGTTCTATAAGAAATGAATGGATCATGATTTAAAATAAATTGTTGAATGTTTATGAACAAATATTTTTGTTGTCATACCATCACCTCCTAATTGCATCTAATGTTGGTAGTTATGTCCTCTTAGTCCACCCCACCCCTGTGGGTAGAAATAGAAAGGGCCTTTAGTGTCACTAATGGGTGCAGGCACCCAATAGCTCATCATACATACCCTCTCTCCCTCAAATGTGCACTCATGCATCCATTCATCAATTCTCTGACTCAACTACAATAAAACACACACAAGCTCAACAACATATGCAAGATAAAAAGAAAGAAAACAAGTGAAAATAAGAAAACCTACAGCTTTCTAAATACGACAGGTATATGTTTGGAATAACAAAACAAAATGTAGCAGCAGGTGTCTGTCTTGCAAATATATTGTAAATAGTCTACTGTTTAAAACTACAAGCATGGTTGCCACATTTGGAGCCAACATGTTGGCCATCTTGCAGTGGAAAACAATTATACACTATGGACAACAGCATTCCACGATGATCACCGGGTATTGAGGAAGTTGCCATGTGGAATGCGGCTCCCTGCAGATGAAATGAGCAGCAAACAATCAACCCATTAGGGCTGCCTGGAAAGCTGTACCATCATCTTAAGACACAATACAATAAAATCCTTTGCGGGCCCACCAGCCCCGATACTGAAGCTCACTCATTCTCAGATAGATGTACATACAGGATCCGAAAATGCATCATTCACAGGCCAAAAGAGACAATGACTGCTGCATACTGAACCATTCCCCATAGTAGTTCGCTGTCATGGATGAGAGCAGAGTGTCAATGACAAGCAGACAGAAGAATGGCAGAACAGATTAGACCCAAAGGTCCTCTGTGTATCTATATGGATATATATTTATATACATGGATGTATGCATTATTTTTTTTATTACAAGCAAGATCCTGACAGACATCTAACAAGAGGTTCCAGTAAGAATTATTACAGAGCAAATTCCCCCCCCTAGGTTTTGTCAGAGGCAGTAACCAGCACTAACATCATTCCCTACAAAGCAATTTGCCCTTTTGTGTAACAAAATACAAATCTATGGGCTTTAAAATAGAGAAATAACATCCACCCTTAAATGCCTGTTGATTTTAACATATGCTTTGACAATCAACATGCCAAGCCTAATCTGTTTATCACATCTTTTCATAATAAATATATCAGACCTATGGCAACAGAAATAGTTTTTCTAGTGAATCAGACATTAATGACTCCTCACCATAACCACCTCAGGCCTTCTGTACTGATCATAAGCTTTTCCACAAGGAAACCATCAGGAGAACAGACATAAAATTACATAGTTTACAAAATTACATTTGGCAAAGCAAAATACTATTCGTAGTAAGGAAGCCTAACAAGAATTCTGACAGTACAAGTCTTCTATACCTTATTAGCTCCAAATTTCTTGCCTACTATTGTAATCTGTGGGAGTCCATGTAACAAAATACCTATCTGTAGGCTTTAATACAAAGTAATAACAATCTACTCTTAAATGCCCACTGACTTTAACATATTCTTTTCACAATCAATATGTCAGGCTTACTGTCTTTATCGTAATGTTTAATTATAAACAATTAAGCCTATAACCTTTATCATTGGTTTGTCACAATAAGCAACCCAACCTACTGTGTTGGTTCATAAGATTTCCACAAGGCAACCATCAGGTATACCATAATAAAATAACAAATATACACAAAATATAGTTGCCAAAACACAAGAACAATCCCTACAAGTAGAGCCTATTAAGGACTACCATAGTGCAAATCATCTATTTCCGTGGTTTGTTCAGGGGTGTCACCAGCATCAAAACCTTTGCTCCCTACAGTAATCTACGAAATTCCATCTAATGAAATGTCTGCCTACAGGATTTAGCCAAGTGTATTAACAATTCAATCATAAAATCTGTTTGTCCTTCAACACATACTTCTCACTATAAGTAAGTAAGTCCTACTTGTTTTGTCCTAACGTTTCATTATAAAAGGATCACACCTAAGGAATCTGACATAACGTTTCCCAGTGTCGTGATTAGGCCTCTATCCTTTACCAATGAGACAGCCTACATACAACCCCATGTCTACTGAAGTGCACAGAAGCTAGCAACTGTCATGCATACATTTAAAAATTACAAATATGTAAAAAATTATATTTGGAAAAGCAATATACAACTCCTCTCAATAAGGCATAACAAGAATCATCACAGTTAAAGTCTACAGACAGGATTTGTCAGAGTCGGAAACCACACCATTACCCTTGCCAATGATTGTTATCTGTGAGATTACATGTAGCCAAATACTCTACTGTGGCCTGTAACATAATATGACAACTTTCCACTGTTTGAGGCCAACTAGCTTTCCCCATGCTTTTTGCAATAAACAAGCCGGCCCTACTGCCTTTGTAATAACTTTTCATCATAATAAAAAGCCCAGACCTATGGCATCATGAGTATCATTTCCCTACACACCAATCAATCCTATAGCTGTTATCATTGGCTCGCCACCATAACCAACTCGGGCCTACTGCACTGAGCATAAGCTTTCCCACAAAATCTATTCAAAACAAAGTAGTATCTTTCCTCACATGGCTTAACAAGGATTCTCACACTGCAAATTTTCTATACTCATGTTTTGTAAGGCTGGTAACCAACACCAAAACCCTTGCCTACTAAGGTAATCTATGGGATTCCATATATAGGCTTTATCATTGGCTTGTCAACGTAACCAACTTAAGCCTTTCATACCGAGCGTAAGCATTCCACAAGGCAACCATCGGGCATACGATCATAAAAGTACAAATGTATACAAAATTACAGTTGGCAAAGCAAAATACTATCTCTCCTAGGAGAGCAGAAAAAGGATAATTGTAGTGCGAATCGTCTATGTGCATGGTTTGTTCGGATAGCCCACCAGCACCAAAACACTTACCTACTGCAGTAGTCTGTGAAATGCCATATAACAAAGTACCTGCCTACAGGCTTTAGCACAGAATAATAACAATTCAGTCTTAAAACCCTATTGTCTTTAACACATGCTTTTCACAATAAGTAGATCAGTATTACTGGCTTTGTTGTAACATTCCATAATAAACAGATGAAACCTGTGAAATATTCTATGCTTTTCCTAATGAACTGATGAAGCCGTTACTCTTTAACATTGGGTTTACATTTTATCCAACACCGGCCTGTTCAGGTGCACATAGACTGGCAACCATCATACACACAGTTATAAAATTACAAATATGTAGAAAAATACAGCTTGCAAAACAATATACAACCCGCTCAACGGGGCCTAACAGGAATCTTCATAGCGAAACTCCCAGGGTTTGTCGGTGTGGGTAGCTTCGCGTACTCCCGTAATCTGTGAGATTCGATGTAACAAAATACCAGTCTGCAGGCTTTCATATAGAGTAATAAGTCACACCTAAATGCCTATCGATTTTCATATATGCTTTTTACAATACATTTTCCAGGCCTAGTGCCTTTATCATAACATTCCATAATAACAGACCAGGCCAATAGCCGTGATCACTGGCCTGCCACTGTTACCCACTCAGTCCTGCTGCATCAAGTATGAACTTTGCCACAAGCCAAATAGTGCATCGCAAGCGATCTTTTTATTGGAAGAACACACTTTTAGCCAAATCAAATCCTGTACTTAGGGGGACCAACTAGTGAGTGGAGCCTAAGCCCCTCTCTCAGCAGGACTCTGAATTCTATTTTATGTTGACACATAAGTTCAGGGCGACAGTTGCTCTGTCAAGACAGACCTAAAAATCCAGGTAGGTTATTAGACTGCCCTCCTCCCATCTCTGCTGCTGCCAGAGAAAAAAACATAAATTATTAAGTTATCTAAAACACTTCACTAGCATTACAATGGCATGTGTGTGCCCCTGACAGCCCAAGCTCATGAAGCTTGATAAAGAAACAAAATGATCGCAGCTGTGTGGAGGGCTAGTACTTTTTTTAATGGAAGCACACAACCTCTGCCCAGTCAAAATAGGAACTCCTGGAATAATCTGAACTGTCGCACTTGCAGATGAGAAAGGTGGTTAGTAGTTGTTTTGGTACCGTCATTGGCAGTGGTGACTGGGCAATGGGTGGTGCAAGCTGCTGTGGTCTCCTGGTAAGTGTCCTGGCACTTATTAATTTACAAATTAAGTACTGTGGAAAATCATTTGAAAGTAGCGCAAAGCAATGCATAGCACTGCTTTGCATTACTTAGCACCATGGTGGAGTACCATGGGTGGTGCATGGGCATCCCCATGCAACCGCCCAAGGTTTTTGAAGAAAAGCCCTATTTACTTAAAAAAGCGGTGCCTATTTCAGATAGGCGCTATCATGGCGAAATGCTTTTATTTCTCCTTTCTTTTCTGACTTTGGATGCTGCTCATGCGTGACAATCTGGTAAATCTGGCCCTAGATTGCTATCCACAAAAATCTAAACCAGCTTAATAGCATACATAACCCACCCTAATCACCACACTATAAATAAACTCGCAGCAGTAGCCCCCTTTCCAGACCCTCTCACTTCCCCCACACTCTATCTCTTTCTTTTCTTTTCTAATTAGCAAAGTTCTCCTTATATCACAGCTCAGACAATTCCAGGCTTGGATCCTACCCGGACTTTCACCATGCCAGGGTTCGGGTTGTAGTACAAGTTCAAATATGCCATCTTTCTGATTATATTAAACTATGCCGCGCTCTGTTTAGGTAGAGTTCCTATTGAGGTCAGAGTTGTGATCACGGTATATGTAAGCACTCTCATGATGCCAGAGCGCTGTCTATGCCACACTCCTTATCATGCACTTCTCAATATCTTACTATTTTTAAGAAGGTGTTTTCGTGAATTGCTCTGGCAAAGGAAACACATTTACCGTTGCCCATTCACTTGGGGGCTTATTTACGAGCCCCCTTGCATAATCATGTAAGGGTGCCTGTGTTTGCTCTAGGCTGCCGAAACGGTGTCAGCGCAGAGGGAAGGACCAGAATGCACCGCATTGCATAAATACGGTGCATTAGGGCAGCGCAGAAAGGTGACTTGCTATGCTTCATCACTCCAAATTCCCGTAAATGAGGGCCTTAGTTTTAGGCTGCGCCCTGGAAGCAAAGTGGGGGAACTGCTTTCTCTGCCAGAGGAATTTTGGGAGAACGTGGCACAGACATGAAAACATGGCAGCCTCACCATGCTTCACTTTACTTCCCAAAACCAAAGCGCTTCGATCAGCTAGGCCCAGTGCACGGCAAGGATGGACACAAACGGGTATGGCATCCTATGAGCAGGTACAGGCCCCTTCACGATGCTGAGGACAAGCAGACGGCTGCAGGGGCCCCAGGCAACTCCAGGGCCCCAGCTATGGCCGAGGAGGACGGAATCAATGGTGTCCTTGCCAGCAGTACTGGCATGTGCTCCCCCCCACCTAGGAGAGGAAGTAGTATTGTGTCTTTACTCCTGGGGCCGTGGACACCCCCAGGACCCCGAAAACAGATGGAGAGCCAGGGACCCTCTGGGAACTAGTTCATGGGCCAGGTGAGAACTCAGTGCCCAGGTGAGGACTGATTCAAGGGCATCAAGTGATTTTAATACCAGGGAGGCCCTGAAGAAGTGAGGGACCAACACATCTGAAGGGTACCAGACACAGTTGCGGAAGGTGACCTCTCTACCCCTGAGAGCAGCGGGAGGAATACGAGAAACCCCAGTGGAGCCAAGAAGACAGATAAGAGGCAGGTAGGGTTCAGAGTGGACACTGAGTCAGAGGGCCTAGAGGGTGGTGTGGGGCCACACATGTGCAGCTCTTGCACAAGGGCTGGCATAAGGGACAGCAAGGAGCAGGCAGAGACTACTGGAGCTAGCCTGCCCAGCAAGGTGGAAAAAGGAGCAACTGGAGAGGCTCCTGGACAGCTAGTGAGTGGCAAGATAGAAGGTGGGTAGGTGTCAGGGCCCCAAGTCAATGCAGCTCCACAGGGATCTTGCAGGGAAGAGCCACTGTGGAGATCTGGGACCCCAGTCTAAGGAGCAGAAGTTCCGGTCCGAGCACCCCCACCGATTGGGACCATGGCCAGCAGAGATAAGCCGGTTGGCCGACGGCAGAGACTGCGGAGGCCGACAGTGCAACATCCCCAACCCAATCTCAAGAAGACCACCAGTGCAGGAGACTCTGGACACTTCTTTTATGGGGCGAGAGATATTAGGTGGTACAACGCCAGGCACCCAGGATGCTGCAGTTAGATCAGCAGTAGTAGTGCAAAGGCAGAGTGGTGGGGATGCGGGTTGAGTGGCGAAGCTGTGAATGGAAGAGTGATGCCGGACAAAGGGCAAGCATGAGTATCGCAGGGGGTAGAAGGCAGGATAGATATGAGTGTGAGGAAAGAGATAGGCAAAGCTCCTCAGAGAAGACCGTGGTCGAGACTGTAGTGAAAGGGACCCCAGATCGAGGTCGGATATGGAGGTGGGTGGGAGATAAGAATGGGAAAGGATATAGGAAGTCAGTAGAGGGTCCAAGATGGAAGTAGATTCAGCAAAAGGAAAAAGGGAAGTAAGTACAAGCCCACATAAAAGGGCAGAGGACAAGTTTCTGTGACAAGATAGAGTTGTCAACTTGAAGATCAAAGAGAGCGATTTGTCAGACTTCTAGATGCTTGAATTGAAAAGGAGACAGAATCACACAAACCCCAGGATCTCAACCCTGCCCTTTCAACTTTAAGCCATCAGCTTGAATCGTATTAGTGAGACGGTATGGAGAGTTGGAAAGGCTACAGATGAAGGCACTACTGGAATAGCCATTCCTGATCCATCCTCATCGCTACCAGCAGATCAAACTAGGACGAGCATGGCCAGGCTGGAGAAATCATGTTTACATGAGCCTCCTTAAGTGCTGCATCAAAGGAAACGGAGGAAAGGTGTACAGGAGTTGTAGTGATGACGTACCACCAGGTAAGTTCAAGTCCTTTATTCATTAACTATTTCCAAGGACATATGTATAAGCATATCCATACGATTCCTATCCCAGCTCTCCAAGTCACGTAACATTCCAACCCCACACCGTAGATACAAGAACATACCTAACATTCTACACTCTAAATTCTCATTCCACTGATAACATACCTAGCCTAAACCCAATACTACAGACATCATTTGGCCATGGACAAGAAAGAGCATCTATGGCCCAGGTATTGATGTCCCTTGTCCATGAACAAAAGCGGGGAGGAAGAGAGTTGAGATGAATCACAAACAGATCTACACTCAGTCACCCCCACCTCTGGCAAATATAATGAAAAAAGAGGAAAGAAAGACAGAATTTGTGGGAGAAGGGAATCTCCCTGCTCAACCTGCCTGCCATTATATTTGAATTCTGCTGAATGTATACAGCCCTCGGGGAGAAAATCCTGGATTGAGTGCACAGAAAGATCTGATCCGAGACAGCCGAAAAAGAAAGAGCCTTTGTAACCTCTTAATGGTTGACATAGGCATTTGCTGTCATATTGTCTGTCCTGATTACAACAGAATGTGGGAAAAAGCTTGAAAAGCCAGCCTGATAGCCTCAATCTCCCTCCAGTTGTAGGACCACACCTCTGAAGACCTGACCAGAGACCCTGGATTTGATGTGATCATGCCCATGTTCCCCAATCCTTCTCACTCATATCCATAGTAAGGATTCTGAGAAATCAATGAAACTCTATTCAGGAGATTTGCTGGATTCAGCCACCATGCCAGTTCCTACCTCCTCTCCTCTGACAGAATCCTTATAGACAAGTCGTGAGATACAGAAGACCAAGGGAGGAGAATGTATCACATTAGTTTGCTCAAATGGAACCTTGACCAAGTTGCCAGGAACTGAGTTGCTGCCATCTCCCCCGGACTCTCATCCACTCCACCACTATCAAATGAGGAGTTTCCACTAACTCTGAATTTTCAACACCTTCCTCTTTGGTAGAGTAACCAGTCCTTGGTCTGTACGGAACCTGGCTCCTATAAAAGACTGATCTTGGTTTGGGACCAGCTGAGACTTCTGGATATTTATGATAAATCTATGACTTGTCAGCATATTCAGAACCTTGGGCACATGCATTAGCTGCAGAGATTATGGGAGGACCAGACAATTATCCAAATGAGGTTGGACATATATCCCTGCTGGTGAAGTAAGGTCATCAACGGCGCCAACATCTTTTTGAACACCTTTGTGATCACACAAGGGGAAGACTTTAGCTCAAAGTGTAGGACTCTGAAATGGAAGTGTGAGTCTTTTACAGCAAATCCCAGAAATGTTTGATGAGCCGGATGGAAATGCACATGCAAGTGAGCATGCTGTCAATCTACTGTAGCCAGAAAGTCTTTGTTTGATTACAGAGGAATAACCTCCTGCAAAGTGAGCATTAAAACATTTATAATCCTTACACAGTAGTTAACCCTCTTCAGATCTAATACTGGTCTGAACTCCCCCGAAACCTTCTTGATCAGAAAGAAAATAGATGATTCACCCTGACTCCTCTCCTCCTAGGGCAGACGAATGGCTGCCCTTGTTGGTATTTATGATTAAATTCCTAACCAAAAGGCCTCCCTCTTGTGTAGATCTCTGGGGAAGGGAGTAGGGATGCACCCTGCATTGAGTGGCACTGAGTCAAACTCCATAATATAACTGTTCTTGATCAGATTCCGAATCCGTCAGATAGAATTCACGTGCATGCTTTATCGTACGCCTCTTGTATGAATATAAAACTTATTTTGTGAAGTAAATTCATAGGTAGCCACAAAGTCACCCATTCTATTTTTAGGAGATCTCTGCTATGCTCTTCTAATGTTCCTAAATCCTTGGGCACCACTTTGTCAATGATAGAAACCTCTGGGAGACCAGAGCTGGACATTGGTTTGAAGTTGGATTACTTCTTCAAACCTTTCTCATTAGAAGGATTTGCTTAATGCCCCTGAATGTCAAAGAAGAAGCATCATCTTATTTTCCTGAAGTAATAGTGTGTATCAGTTCTCAGCTGGAAGTGGTCATATCCTTAGCTGGTGATGAGTACTCTTCAGTTGCTGTAAGTATTATGCTGGAGAGGTTGACAACTAAGGGCCTGATTACTAGGCTGGCGGAAAGGCACCACCGTCGCTTTTTCAGTGGTGCTGCCTTGGCGGTCTGACTGCCCAATTATGATACTGGCTGGAACTCGGCTACAAGACCGCCACTGGACTGCCTCCAGTCCAGCTGAGACTCCTGCTACTGCATCGACGGCGGAAAAGCCAGAGGCGGGTCTTGGTGGCAGTCCCGACAAAGCTTCCAGCTGTCCAGATTACGATCAGCCTTTCAGTTGAGCTGTTCGTGGCGGGGACACCGCCATGTGAAAGTCAGCTGAAAGGATGGAAAAGAGGTGAAAAGTCACTTTTTTTCGGCGTCCCACTTAAGGAATCTGTCACGCACGCCATTGTCCTGGTCCCTCCTGTGCTGTTGCTGCCAGCTCACGGTGCTCTGCAACCCTGTTGTTGCCAGATTTGAAGGTAGGCTTCACCGTCTCTTCTCCTATATAGTGCATGGTAACAGTTTGTTATATTTAACATGCAATAAAACATTCAGTACACATGACCTACATATACATTACGACACATACCCAACATATATATGTGTTTCATATACACACACGTTGTACTTACCTATCTTTACAGCAGCAAAACGTCGCTCCGTCGGGACTCCCGCCAAGAGATCGCCAACCCAACGGAAACATCATAATACGGTGGGCAGAAGACAGGAGCTGCTTCCCACACCCTTTTGCTTGGCAGGGCTTCGAGGGTAGAATGTGTGTTCTCTAAGGATGCCACCCCTGCCCTCCTCTCAGGTTCCCCTGGCTAAGGAGCTGTGCGTAGCAATGAAAGGGCTTTTATCTTGTGCATACCTGCCAATGTTTTAGAAAAGGAAAGTGGGAGAGTTTGAAAAAAAAGTCAGAGAATTGTATTTTCCCTATTGAGTATTGACTTGTATTGAAGCAGAGGCAATTTTAGATGGGAGACAGCTAAAATAAAGATATTTTTGGCTTAAAAATCATGAGTATCCCGTCTGGATCGGGTCTGTTCGTATGTATGCTTGTGCTTAAAGCCAGGATGGCCATTTTGGGAGGTGAGCCTTAAAAGGAAACTGTTATATGCTGAATTACATAGGACTATATTAATGTACTATTATTAATGCAATTAAGCGTATCTGTTCTGTATAGTATTCCATTCATATTACATATTACTTTCCCCATATAGAATTTGCCTTTCCTGTTCCTCCCCCACCTTCTTGTGTTTGGCTGGGGATTCCAAATGACACTTGGTCTGCTCCTGAGGGGATGCTGATGCCATGAGATGTTTGCTTGGATTATGTCGTAAATTAAACTGCTAATTTAGATATTACCAGCATGTCTTTGTTGTTATAGTGGTGTCGGCTATTACAGGTACAAATCATTGTTTTCCATAGTTGTAATCCCACAATCATCAGCGCCTTGATATCCTCACAAAGCGATACCTGAGGGGATGCTGATGCCATGAGATGTTTGCTTGGATTATGTCGTAAATTAAACTGCTAATTTAGATATTACCAGCATGTCTTTGTTGTTATAGTGGTGTCGGCTATTACAGGTACAAATCATTGTTTTCCATAGTTGTAATCCCACAATCATCAGCGCCTTGATATCCTCACAAAGCGATACCAAAGGGGATGATGGACTGAGCGTTTGAGCTAATCAAACACTCACCCCCAGTCAACTGATCTGGGTTTAATCCATCATCATTCTTTAGCTCACTCCACCACCCCAGTTCAGACATGGCCATATGCAAATCAGTCTGACCCTGTGCCTCATGGGAACAGTCCAGCCCGAACTGCCAAGCCATGTCTTCCCTGGACCGGAAACAAGCATCCTGGGACCGGTTTCTGGCCATTCAGCCGTCATCAGCCAGGCTAGCTTGAATCCAGTGGCAAAGTGAGCAAGGGACCCACGTCTGGGCATACCCTGCCAACTTAGGGCGAACAAAGCGATACCAAAGGGGATGATGGACGGAGCGCTTGAGCTAATCAAACACTCACCACCAGTCAACTGATCTGGGTTTAATCCATCATCATTCTTTAGCTCACTCCACCACCCCAGTTCAGACATGGCCATATGCAAATCAGTCTGACCCTGTGCCTCATGGGAACAGTCCAGCCCGAACTGCCAAGCCATGTCTTCCCTGGACCGGAAACAAGCATCCTGGGACCGGTTTCTGGCCATTCAGCCGTCATCAGCCAGGCTAGCTTGAATCCAGTGGCAAAGTGAGCAAGGGACCCACGTCTGGGCATACCCTGCCAACTTAGGGCGAACAAAGCGATACCAAAGGGGATGATGGACGGAGCGTTTGAGCTAATCAAACACTCACCCCCAGTCAACTGATCTGGGTTTAATCCATCATCATTCTTTAGCTCACTCCACCACCCCAGTTCAGACATGGCCATATGCAAATCAGTCTGACCCTGTGCCTCATGGGAACAGTCCAGCCCGAACTGCCAAGCCATGTCTTCCCTGGACCGGAAACAAGCATCCTGGGACCGGTTTCTGGCCATTCAGCCGTCATCAGCCAGGCTAGCTTGAATCCAGTGGCAAAGTGAGCAAGGGACCCACGTCTGGGCATACCCTGCCAACTTAGGGCGAACAAAGCGATACCAAAGGGGATGATGGACGGAGCGTTTGAGCTAATCAAACACTCACCCCCAGTCAACTGATCTGGGTTTAATCCATCATCATTCTTTAGCTCACTCCACCACCCCAGTTCAGACATGGCCATATGCAAATCAGTCTGACCCTGTGCCTCATGGGAACAGTCCAGCCCGAACTGCCAAGCCATGTCTTCCCTGGACCGGAAACAAGCATCCTGGGACCGGTTTCTGGCCATTCAGCCGTCATCAGCCAGGCTAGCTTGAATCCAGTGGCAAAGTGAGCAAACGGACCCACGTCTGGGCATACCCTGCCAACTTAGGGCGAACAAAGCGATACCAAAGGGGATGATGGACGGAGCGTTTGAGCTAATCAAACACTCACCCCCAGTCAACTGATCTGGGTTTAATCCATCATCATTCTTTAGCTCACTCCACCACCCCAGTTCAGACATGGCCATATGCAAATCAGTCTGACCCTGTGCCTCATGGGAACAGTCCAGCCCGAACTGCCAAGCCATGTCTTCCCTGGACCGGAAACAAGCATCCTGGGACCGGTTTCTGGCCATTCAGCCGTCATCAGCCAGGCTAGCTTGAATCCAGTGGCAAAGTGAGCAAGGGACCCACGTCTGGGCATACCCTGCCAACTTAGGGCGAACAAGCGATACCAAAGGGGATGATGGACGGAGCGTTTGAGCTAATCAAACACTCACCCCCAGTCAACTGATCTGGGTTTAATCCATCATCATTCTTTAGCTCACTCCACCACCCCAGTTCAGACATGGCCATATGCAAATCAGTCTGACCCTGTGCCTCATGGGAACAGTCCAGCCCGAACTGCCAAGCCATGTCTTCCCTGGACCGGAAACAAGCATCCTGGGACCGGTTTCTGGCCATTCAGCCGTCATCAGCCAGGCTAGCTTGAATCCAGTGGCAAAGTGAGCAAGGGACCCACGTCTGGGCATACCCTGCCAACTTAGGGCGAACAAAGCGATACCAAAGGGGATGATGGACGGAGCGTTTGAGCTAATCAAACACTCACCCCCAGTCAACTGATCTGGGTTTAATCCATCATCATTCTTTAGCTCACTCCACCACCCCAGTTCAGACATGGCCATATGCAAATCAGTCTGACCCTGTGCCTCATGGGAACAGTCCAGCCCGAACTGCCAAGCCATGTCTTCCCTGGACCGGAAACAAGCATCCTGGGACCGGTTTCTGGCCATTCAGCCGTCATCAGCCAGGCTAGCTTGAATCCAGTGGCAAAGTGAGCAAGGGACCCACGTCTGGGCATACCCTGCCAACTTAGGGCGAACAAAGCGATACCAAAGGGGATGATGGACGGAGCGTTTGAGCTAATCAAACACTCACCCCCAGTCAACTGATCTGGGTTTAATCCATCATCATTCTTTAGCTCACTCCACCACCCCAGTTCAGACATGGCCATATGCAAATCAGTCTGACCCTGTGCCTCATGGGAACAGTCCAGCCCGAACTGCCAAGCCATGTCTTCCCTGGACCGGAAACAAGCATCCTGGGACCGGTTTCTGGCCATTCAGCCGTCATCAGCCAGGCTAGCTTGAATCCAGTGGCAAAGTGAGCAAGGGACCCACGTCTGGGCATACCCTGCCAACTTAGGGCGAACAAAGCGATACCAAAGGGGATGATGGACGGAGCGTTTGAGCTAATCAAACACTCACCCCCAGTCAACTGATCTGGGTTTAATCCATCATCATTCTTTAGCTCACTCCACCACCCCAGTTCAGACATGGCCATATGCAAATCAGTCTGACCCTGTGCCTCATGGGAACAGTCCAGCCCGAACTGCCAAGCCATGTCTTCCCTGGACCGGAAACAAGCATCCTGGGACCGGTTTCTGGCCATTCAGCCGTCATCAGCCAGGCTAGCTTGAATCCAGTGGCAAAGTGAGCAAGGGACCCACGTCTGGGCATACCCTGCCAACTTAGGGCGAACAAAGCGATACCAAAGGGGATGATGGACGGAGCGTTTGAGCTAATCAAACACTCACCCCCAGTCAACTGATCTGGGTTTAATCCATCATCATTCTTTAGCTCACTCCACCACCCCAGTTCAGACATGGCCATATGCAAATCAGTCTGACCCTGTGCCTCATGGGAACAGTCCAGCCCGAACTGCCAAGCCATGTCTTCCCTGGACCGGAAACAAGCATCCTGGGACCGGTTTCTGGCCATTCAGCCGTCATCAGCCAGGCTAGCTTGAATCCAGTGGCAAAGTGAGCAAGGGACCCACGTCTGGGCATACCCTGCCAACTTAGGGCGAACAAAGCGATACCAAAGGGGATGATGGACGGAGCGTTTGAGCTAATCAAACACTCACCCCCAGTCAACTGATCTGGGTTTAATCCATCATCATTCTTTAGCTCACTCCACCACCCCAGTTCAGACATGGCCATATGCAAATCAGTCTGACCCTGTGCCTCATGGGAACAGTCCAGCCCGAACTGCCAAGCCATGTCTTCCCTGGACCGGAAACAAGCATCCTGGGACCGGTTTCTGGCCATTCAGCCGTCATCAGCCAGGCTAGCTTGAATCCAGTGGCAAAGTGAGCAAGGGACCCACGTCTGGGCATACCCTGCCAACTTAGAGGCGAACAAAGCGATACCAAAGGGGATGATGGACGGAGCGTTTGAGCTAATCAAACACTCACCCCCAGTCAACTGATCTGGGTTTAATCCATCATCATTCTTTAGCTCACTCCACCACCCCAGTTCAGACATGGCCATATGCAAATCAGTCTGACCCTGTGCCTCATGGGAACAGTCCAGCCCGAACTGCCAAGCCATGTCTTCCCTGGACCGGAAACAAGCATCCTGGGACCGGTTTCTGGCCATTCAGCCGTCATCAGCCAGGCTAGCTTGAATCCAGTGGCAAAGTGAGCAAGGGACCCACGTCTGGGCATACCCTGCCAACTTAGGGCGAACAAAGCGATACCAAAGGGGATGATGGACGGAGCGTTTGAGCTAATCAAACACTCACCCCCAGTCAACTGATCTGGGTTTAATCCATCATCATTCTTTAGCTCACTCCACCACCCCAGTTCAGACATGGCCATATGCAAATCAGTCTGACCCTGTGCCTCATGGGAACAGTCCAGCCCGAACTGCCAAGCCATGTCTTCCCTGGACCGGAAACAAGCATCCTGGGACCGGTTTCTGGCCATTCAGCCGTCATCAGCCAGGCTAGCTTGAATCCAGTGGCAAAGTGAGCAAGGGACCCACGTCTGGGCATACCCTGCCAACTTAGGGCGAACAAGCGATACCAAAGGGGATGATGGACGGAGCGTTTGAGCTAATCAAACACTCACCCCCAGTCAACTGATCTGGGTTTAATCCATCATCATTCTTTAGCTCACTCCACCACCCCAGTTCAGACATGGCCATATGCAAATCAGTCTGACCCTGTGCCTCATGGGAACAGTCCAGCCCGAACTGCCAAGCCATGTCTTCCCTGGACCGGAAACAAGCATCCTGGGACCGGTTTCTGGCCATTCAGCCGTCATCAGCCAGGCTAGCTTGAATCCAGTGGCAAAGTGAGCAAGGGACCCACGTCTGGGCATACCCTGCCAACTTAGGGCGAACAAAGCGATACCAAAGGGGATGATGGACGGAGCGTTTGAGCTAATCAAACACTCACCCCCAGTCAACTGATCTGGGTTTAATCCATCATCATTCTTTAGCTCACTCCACCACCCCAGTTCAGACATGGCCATATGCAAATCAGTCTGACCCTGTGCCTCATGGGAACAGTCCAGCCCGAACTGCCAAGCCATGTCTTCCCTGGACCGGAAACAAGCATCCTGGGACCGGTTTCTGGCTATTCAGCCGTCATCAGCCAGGCTAGCTTGAATCCAGTGGCAAAGTGAGCAAGGGACCCACGTCTGGGCATACCCTGCCAACTTAGGGCGAACAAAGCGATACCAAAGGGGATGATGGACGGAGCGTTTGAGCTAATCAAACACTCACCCCAGTCAACTGATCTGGGTTTAATCCATCATCATTCTTTAGCTCACTCCACCACCCCAGTTCAGACATGGCCATATGCAAATCAGTCTGACCCTGTGCCTCATGGGAACAGTCCAGCCCGAACTGCCAAGCCATGTCTTCCCTGGACCGGAAACAAGCATCCTGGGACCGGTTTCTGGCCATTCAGCCGTCATCAGCCAGGCTAGCTTGAATCCAGTGGCAAAGTGAGCAAGGGACCCACGTCTGGGCATACCCTGCCAACTTAGGGCGAACAAAGCGATACCAAAGGGGATGATGGACGGAGCGTTTGAGCTAATCAAACACTCACCCCCAGTCAACTGATCTGGGTTTAATCCATCATCATTCTTTAGCTCACTCCACCACCCCAGTTCAGACATGGCCATATGCAAATCAGTCTGACCCTGTGCCTCATGGGAACAGTCCAGCCCGAACTGCCAAGCCATGTCTTCCCTGGACCGGAAACAAGCATCCTGGGACCGGTTTCTGGCCATTCAGCCGTCATCAGCCAGGCTAGCTTGAATCCAGTGGCAAAGTGAGCAAGGGACCCACGTCTGGGCATACCCTGCCAACTTAGGGCGAACAAAGCGATACCAAAGGGGATGATGGACGGAGCGTTTGAGCTAATCAAACACTCACCCCCAGTCAACTGATCTGGGTTTAATCCATCATCATTCTTTAGCTCACTCCACCACCCCAGTTCAGACATGGCCATATGCAAATCAGTCTGACCCTGTGCCTCATGGGAACAGTCCAGCCCGAACTGCCAAGCCATGTCTTCCCTGGACCGGAAACAAGCATCCTGGGACCGGTTTCTGGCCATTCAGCCGTCATCAGCCAGGCTAGCTTGAATCCAGTGGCAAAGTGAGCAAGGGACCCACGTCTGGGCATACCCTGCCAACTTAGGGCGAACAAAGCGATACCAAAGGGGATGATGGACGGAGCGTTTGAGCTAATCAAACACTCACCCCCAGTCAACTGATCTGGGTTTAATCCATCATCATTCTTTAGCTCACTCCACCACCCCAGTTCAGACATGGCCATATGCAAATCAGTCTGACCCTGTGCCTCATGGGAACAGTCCAGCCCGAACTGCCAAGCCATGTCTTCCCTGGACCGGAAACAAGCATCCTGGGACCGGTTTCTGGCCATTCAGCCGTCATCAGCCAGGCTAGCTTGAATCCAGTGGCAAAGTGAGCAAGGGACCCACGTCTGGGCATACCCTGCCAACTTAGGGCGAACAAAGCGATACCAAAGGGGATGATGGACGGAGCGTTTGAGCTAATCAAACACTCACCCCCAGTCAACTGATCTGGGTTTAATCCATCATCATTCTTTAGCTCACTCCACCACCCCAGTTCAGACATGGCCATATGCAAATCAGTCTGACCCTGTGCCTCATGGGAACAGTCCAGCCCGAACTGCCAAGCCATGTCTTCCCTGGACCGGAAACAAGCATCCTGGGACCGGTTTCTGGCCATTCAGCCGTCATCAGCCAGGCTAGCTTGAATCCAGTGGCAAAGTGAGCAAGGGACCCACGTCTGGGCATACCCTGCCAACTTAGGGCGAACAAAGCGATACCAAAGGGGATGATGGACGGAGCGTTTGAGCTAATCAAACACTCACCCCCAGTCAACTGATCTGGGTTTAATCCATCATCATTCTTTAGCTCACTCCACCACCCCAGTTCAGACATGGCCATATGCAAATCAGTCTGACCCTGTGCCTCATGGGAACAGTCCAGCCCGAACTGCCAAGCCATGTCTTCCCTGGACCGGAAACAAGCATCCTGGGACCGGTTTCTGGCCATTCAGCCGTCATCAGCCAGGCTAGCTTGAATCCAGTGGCAAAGTGAGCAAGGGACCCACGTCTGGGCATACCCTGCCAACTTAGGGCGAACAAAGCGATACCAAAGGGGATGATGGACGGAGCGTTTGAGCTAATCAAACACTCACCCCCAGTCAACTGATCTGGGTTTAATCCATCATCATTCTTTAGCTCACTCCACCACCCCAGTTCAGACATGGCCATATGCAAATCAGTCTGAGCCCTGTGCCTCATGGGAACAGTCCAGCCCGAACTGCCAAGCCATGTCTTCCCTGGACCGGAAACAAGCATCCTGGGACCGGTTTCTGGCCATTCAGCCGTCATCAGCCAGGCTAGCTTGAATCCAGTGGCAAAGTGAGCAAGGGACCCACGTCTGGGCATACCCTGCCAACTTAGGGCGAACAAAGCGATACCAAAGGGGATGATGGACGGAGCGTTTGAGCTAATCAAACACTCACCCCCAGTCAACTGATCTGGGTTTAATCCATCATCATTCTTTAGCTCACTCCACCACCCCAGTTCAGACATGGCCATATGCAAATCAGTCTGACCCTGTGCCTCATGGGAACAGTCCAGCCCGAACTGCCAAGCCATGTCTTCCCTGGACCGGAAACAAGCATCCTGGGACCGGTTTCTGGCCATTCAGCCGTCATCAGCCAGGCTAGCTTGAATCCAGTGGCAAAGTGAGCAAGGGACCCACGTCTGGGCATACCCTGCCAACTTAGGGCGAACAAGCGATACCAAAGGGGATGATGGACGGAGCGTTTGAGCTAATCAAACACTCACCCCCAGTCAACTGATCTGGGTTTAATCCATCATCATTCTTTAGCTCACTCCACCACCCCAGTTCAGACATGGCCATATGCAAATCAGTCTGACCCTGTGCCTCATGGGAACAGTCCAGCCCGAACTGCCAAGCCATGTCTTCCCTGGACCGGAAACAAGCATCCTGGGACCGGTTTCTGGCCATTCAGCCGTCATCAGCCAGGCTAGCTTGAATCCAGTGGCAAAGTGAGCAAGGGACCCACGTCTGGGCATACCCTGCCAACTTAGAGGCGAACAAAGCGATACCAAACGGGATGATGGACGGAGCGTTTGAGCTAATCAAACACTCACCCCCAGTCAACTGATCTGGGTTTAATCCATCATCATTCTTTAGCTCACTCCACCACCCCAGTTCAGACATGGCCATATGCAAATCAGTCTGACCCTGTGCCTCATGGGAACAGTCCAGCCCGAACTGCCAAGCCATGTCTTCCCTGGACCGGAAACAAGCATCCTGGGACCGGTTTCTGGCCATTCAGCCGTCATCAGCCAGGCTAGCTTGAATCCAGTGGCAAAGTGAGCAAGGGACCCACGTCTGGGCATACCCTGCCAACTTAGGGCGAACAAAGCGATACCAAAGGGGATGATGGACGGAGCGTTTGAGCTAATCAAACACTCACCCCCAGTCAACTGATCTGGGTTTAATCCATCATCATTCTTTAGCTCACTCCACCACCCCAGTTCAGACATGGCCATATGCAAATCAGTCTGACCCTGTGCCTCATGGGAACAGTCCAGCCCGAACTGCCAAGCCATGTCTTCCCTGGACCGGAAACAAGCATCCTGGGACCGGTTTCTGGCCATTCAGCCGTCATCAGCCAGGCTAGCTTGAATCCAGTGGCAAAGTGAGCAAGGGTCCCACGTCTGGGCATACCCTGCCAACTTAGGGCGAACAAAGCGATACCAAAGGGGATGATGGACGGAGCGTTTGAGCTAATCAAACACTCACCCCCAGTCAACTGATCTGGGTTTAATCCATCATCATTCTTTAGCTCACTCCACCACCCCAGTTCAGACATGGCCATATGCAAATCAGTCTGACCCTGTGCCTCATGTGAACAGTCCAGCCCGAACTGCCAAGCCATGTCTTCCCTGGACCAGAAACAAGCATCCTGGGACCGGTTTCTGGCCATTCAGCCGTCATCAGCCAGGCTAGCTTGAATCCAGTGACAAAGTGAGCAAGGGACCCACGTCTGGGCATACCCTGCCAACTTAGGGCGAACAAGCGATACCAAAGGGGATGATGGACGGAGCGTTTGAGCTAATCAAACACTCACCCCCAGTCAATTGATCTGGGTTTAATCCATCATCATTCTTTAGCTCACTCCACCACCCCAGTTCAGACATGGCCATATGCAAATCAGTCTGACCCTGTGCCTCATGGGAACAGTCCAGCACGAACTGCCAAGCCATGTCTTCCCTGGACCGGAAACAAGCATCCTGGGACCGGTTTCTGGCCATTCAGCCGTCATCAGCCAGGCTAGCTTGAATCCAGTGGCAAAGTGAGCAAGGGACCCACGTCTGGGCATACCCTGCCAACTTAGGGCGAACAAAGCGATACCAAAGGGGATGATGGACGGAGCGTTTGAGGTAATCAAACACTCACCCCCAGTCAACTGATCTGGGTTTAATCCATCATCATTCTTTAGCTCACTCCACCACCCCAGTTCAGACATGGCCATATGCAAATCAGTCTGACCCTGTGCCTCATGGGAACAGTCCATCCCGAACTGCCAAGCCATGTCTTCCCTGGACCGGAAACAAGCATCCTGGGACTGGTTTCTGGCCATTCAGCCGTCATCAGCCAGGCTAGCTTGAATCCAGTGGCAAAGTGAGCAAGGGACCCACGTCTGGGCATACCCTGCCAACTTAGGGCGAACAAAGCGATACCAAAGGGGATGATGGACGGAGCGTTTGAGCTAATCAAACACTCACCCCCAGTCAACTGATCTGGGTTTAATCCATCATCATTCTTTAGCTCACTCCACCACCCCAGTTCAGACATGGCCATATGCAAATCAGTCTGACCCTGTGCCTCATGGGAACAGTCCAGCCCGAACTGCCAAGCCATGTCTTCCCTGGACCGGAAACAAGCATCCTGGGACCGGTTTCTGGCCATTCAGCCGTCATCAGCCAGGCTAGCTTGAATCCAGTGGCAAAGTGAGCAAGGGACCCACGTCTGGGCATACCCTGCCAACTTAGGGCGAACAAAGCGATACCAAAGGGGATGATGGACGGAGCGTTTGAGCTAATCAAACACTCACCCCAGTCAACTGATCTGGGTTTAATCCATCATCATTCTTTAGCTCACTCCACCACCCCAGTTCAGACATGGCCATATGCAAATCAGTCTGACCCTGTGCCTCATGGGAACAGTCCAGCCCGAACTGCCAAGCCATGTCTTCCCTGGACCGGAAACAAGCATCCTGGGACCGGTTTCTGGCCATTCAGCCGTCATCAGCCAGGCTAGCTTGAATCCAGTGGCAAAGTGAGCAAGGGACCCACGTCTGGGCATACCCTGCCAACTTAGGGCGAACAAAGCGATACCAAAGGGGATGATGGACGGAGCGTTTGAGCTAATCAAACACTCACCCCCAGTCAACTGATCTGGGTTTAATCCATCATCATTCTTTAGCTCACTCCACCACCCCAGTTCAGACATGGCCATATGCAAATCAGTCTGACCCTGTGCCTCATGGGAACAGTCCAGCCCGAACTGCCAAGCCATGTCTTCCCTGGACCGGAAACAAGCATCCTGGGACCGGTTTCTGGCCATTCAGCCGTCATCAGCCAGGCTAGCTTGAATCCAGTGGCAAAGTGAGCAAGGGACCCACGTCTGGGCATACCCTGCCAACTTAGGGCGAACAAAGCGATACCAAAGGGGATGATGGACGGAGCGTTTGAGCTAATCAAACACTCACCCCCAGTCAACTGATCTGGGTTTAATCCATCATCATTCTTTAGCTCACTCCACCACCCCAGTTCAGACATGGCCATATGCAAATCAGTCTGACCCTGTGCCTCATGGGAACAGTCCAGCCCGAACTGCCAAGCCATGTCTTCCCTGGACCGGAAACAAGCATCCTGGGACCGGTTTCTGGCCATTCAGCCGTCATCAGCCAGGCTAGCTTGAATCCAGTGGCAAAGTGAGCAAGGGACCCACGTCTGGGCATACCCTGCCAACTTAGGGCGAACAAGCGATACCAAAGGGGATGATGGACGGAGCGTTTGAGCTAATCAAACACTCACCCCCAGTCAACTGATCTGGGTTTAATCCATCATCATTCTTTAGCTCACTCCACCACCCCAGTTCAGACATGGCCATATGCAAATCAGTCTGACCCTGTGCCTCATGGGAACAGTCCAGCCCGAACTGCCAAGCCATGTCTTCCCTGGACCGGGAAACAAGCATCCTGGGACCGGTTTCTGGCCATTCAGCCGTCATCAGCCAGGCTAGCTTGAATCCAGTGGCAAAGTGAGCAAGGGACCCACGTCTGGGCATACCCTGCCAACTTAGGGCGAACAAAGCGATACCAAAGGGGATGATGGACGGAGCGTTTGAGCTAATCAAACACTCACCCCCAGTCAACTGATCTGGGTTTAATCCATCATCATTCTTTAGCTCACTCCACCACCCCAGTTCAGACATGGCCATATGCAAATCAGTCTGACCCTGTGCCTCATGGGAACAGTCCAGCCCGAACTGCCAAGCCATGTCTTCCCTGGACCGGAAACAAGCATCCTGGGACCGGTTTCTGGCCAT